>VWZY01009253.1:490160-502482 GCA_013399075.1 Chloroceryle aenea
CTAATTGGGGGGGGGGGGCTTATATAGGTTTTGGAGTTTCAGTTGCTAGTTTTGTTTTGATACCAGTATTGGAGGTTTACCGTAGACTTGGTCAAGCCTCATACCCCCATATCATTTGCTTTCATTCTAAAGACAACAGTCTGATGTAGAGACAACTGCTCTGAGATGGTCAGATTCTAACCTGGTGCCCTAATAATTCTGTAACTCTGAAAAGCTTCTGTGTAATTGTTAAAGAGAACTTAGATTTATTTTTTTTAAGCACAGATTTCTTGTAAACTTAATTCCTTTAAATGTTTATAGGAAAACAGGTGTAATGAAGGCTAGATCGTGATACCAGTGTGTGTCTGTGACTGCAAACACAGCTAAATATAAAGCTGAGCTTTCTGACACAAACTGCTTCCTTTTAGAAACAGGAAAATTGTCACATCATTGAAATGAGTGAATTATCTGTGAGACTCTGTAATTGTGGTTTTATGTGTGATTAATGAGGTGAAGAATACAGTCTAGAACTAAAATTTTAGTGTGTCTCTTTCGATCTGAATAGACAATCTGTGCTTTTCAAACAGATGGCTTTTATTGCAGTAATTAAGTGTGATGGAAAAGACTGGAATTTGGAAAGTGTTGATTATTCTGTAATAGCAAGCAGAAGGCAAATACCCCATAACCTGACCTTCATGCTTACATATCAAGACATAGCCCAGCTTTATTGCAAAGAGCTGATAACTTTGCAGCATGATGTTGAAAACAGGGGGCCTAGTTTTTTAAAGCTTAGCTGGATTTTGATCCACAGCATGGTGTGGGTCCCTTTGCTGTGAACAAGAAGTGTATGGAATTGGAAGTTGTGCCACCGGTGAAATGTACTTGAAACAGTTACAAATGTGTTCTGAAGAGAAACATTAGATGTTATTGTCTACATGAAAAACTAGATCGTTGAGGAAGCTTCAAGTGGGAGCTGATGAGACCACTGAATTCTCATCATACTTATGAGAAAACAGTTCTAAGCACTCTAGAATAGCTTGGGTTGGAAGGGACCTTTAAAGGTCATCTAGACCAAACCCCTGCAGTGAGTTAGTACAGAATTAATAATTAATGGCATAGAAACAGACAATAGTCTGAGGTAACTGTTACTGAATGGTTAATTTGGACAAACTGATGGAGTGAATGATTGCAGGAGAAGGTGTTTAACATGGAAGTCTCTGGAGGGCAGTCAGGCCATGGAGGCAGAGTTGGAGTGGTTGTGGTATTATTTTGACGTTGTTAGGTTCTATCCTAATTAAATCTGAAAGCTGCTAATCTGACATCGATTATCTACAAGGAACAAAAAGCTTGAACTTTAACAACAGGACACATCAAGAGGATAAAGTAAAACCAATGAAACTCATTCTTGTAGTATTTATGAGCTAAAATGTAACAGAGAACCAAGTTCAAAGAGGAGGAGTCATGGATTCTGTACTTAAGTCTCAAGTATAAAAAGGGTTGGTTTTAGGAGCATTTTGAAGACAAATGTGCCACTGATTAAAACCTTTTCCTGCTGAACTGGTAAAGCACAGCTCTGAAGAATCTAGTCTTAAAAGTTCTTGGGTTCTTTCCACTGCTTTTTCTTTTTCCCCTCTCCTATAACTTACTGAACTTGAAATACAGGTCCAAAGCAAATGCAGAACAAGCTCCAAACCATTATAGTATTAGGCTAACATCTAATTCCTGTGAAAAATTTCGAGGGACAAATCTTGTCGTACTGTCAAGATTTGACCTGGGGTTGGTCTATAGTCCATTGCTTCAAATTTCATCCAAGTCAGTCAGTGTGGTTTTTCACTCCTGCAAAGCCAAACGACTGGCTCTTACTGACACTGTAGATCACTGGAATGCAATTATTAAACTGAAAAGATGTTTGGTGTAAAAAGCAGTGTGTTTGCTGGAACACAACTTAAATGCCTGAAGGATTCTGAGACCCATCACAAACCCCAGAAACTTTGATTTGCTACTATAAGCTTCAAGGGGAGGTGAAATTCACAGGAAGCCTTAAAATGATCAGTGTTGACATGAATGTGGTGTGGTAAGTGGTGTATAAGTGACAGTGTGGCAATGGCTGCAATGCATCAATGCAGAGAATGACTTCCTAATTACTGTGGTTGTTACCAAACAGCTGGGTGCTTTTTTGGGAATCTTACTACATTCCTGGGATCAATAATAATATTTCTTTCAGTTTTCTATCTGTTAATTTTGTCTTTGAAGACAAGATCCATTACAAGTCAATTAGATTTAAGCCACCCTAACACTTCAGCAAGGATAGTGACTTATTTCAGGTCCTTTAATTTTGGTTTGTGGGTTTAGGTAAATAATTTTTATTTAAAAACCTCCATGTGAAAGTATTAAACACTGGGAGGTTTTTCTGTTTTACTTCAAAGTTAAATATTTTTGATTTAGGAACATTTTTCTTCCCTTTTTTCTACAGAGCTACATTTTAGCTGTATAGTCAAACAAAGCTATTCTGTCTTACTAAATGAGTGAATAATGTGCTGGAAGGACATTTGCTTTCTACAACAGCACAATCCACATCTGTTGGTCTCATTGTTACGGTTTCATGCTGTTCCTGATGATTCATGGCAAAAGGCTTTTTGTTTTGATTCTTAATCAATGGCAAATGCTAATTGCAGAGATGTTCAGGTTATATTATCAGCTGCTTCGATCTGTATAATAGCTGAAGAATAAGGTTTCTTTATCTTTTCTCTCAAAAATCTTTTGAGAAACCTGTAAGATGCTTTCATAAACAGCAGCTGATCATAGTATATTTTTCAGACTTGTGCATGTGATATAAAAAAAAGTAATATTTTGTATTATGTATGTGGCTAAACATGAGCAACTCACAGTAGTTTATGGTCTGTGGTGCAAAGCACAGTGCCAGGTTTATTCAGCTGTGTATCCTCTAGCTATGCAGTACTAATTTTCTATGCTTGGTATGTCTTTTAGCAGAATGATGGATGTCCATTCGCTGTGTGGGATGTGTCAGTGTTGGCTGAACATGGTCTGTGCCTCTTCATTAACTGTAGATAAACTAGTGGAGGTATTTCACCCTGCGGGAAAGATCAGGGGTAGCGCAGGATGCTGGAATGAGTTCTATAGTGTTATACGGGGTGTGTTCTGCATGTTTTATGTTTCCAGGAATTTCTGAAATGATGAAACTTGTTCTTGCAGTGCACAGTTTCAATGTCCTAGTCTGTTCAGTGTCCCAAGACTTGTTTGGTTTTTTTTAATTATAATTATTATTTTTTATTTTAACTTGGGTTTGTAGATTTGACTATTTCCTAATACTGCTGCAGAACTAGAACACTTTGGCCAATACACACAAATAAGCCTCCCAACACCGATGGTAATACACTGGGGGTTTTTTTGTGTGTGTGTGTCTTTCCACGGGTACAGATAAGAGCCTGAATTAATGACAGAAGATGCTTCAATTCACACTTGTGCAGTGAGCTAAGACCTTGAAATGCCTGTTCTTGCTGTCCCTGGCTTTTCAGCTCAGTGCTTACCTGGGAATTGTGAAGCTGGCATGGCAATGAATACCTCTCTCATCTGAGTTGGAATTTAGCTCCCTCTCTTTGCTGACAGACTACAAGGAGCTGTGTCAAGAGATTATTTGGTTTCGTAAAATACTCCTGCTTGACAACAGGATGTATTTTTCTGTTTGTAGAGTGGGAGTAGTGAAGCTGTATTTTGATGGGACTTAGGTGAACTATCCTGCAGGCAATAGGAATGAAGTGGCATCTTTGAAATATGTTTCCTAATAACGTGTGACTTACCATCGCAGTGCCTCTGTGATCCTCTCACTTTCCTGGCCTTCATATCACAGCAAAACCACTTCTGGAGCTTGTTTTCTCTCCTTGCTCGGGTCACTGCTATCTTCTTCCTTACCAGGGTCTTGGTAAGAAACAATTCCTCCTGGCTTCTTGCTCTCTGGAGATGCCCGTGCTCTCAGGACTGCAAGTGCTCGTTTCTGTAGGGCTGTGACAAGGTTGCTGAACACTCCTCTGTCACTCTTGACTTTCAAATTGGGTAGATGCTTAGCAGTTGCTACTGCTGCTAGGGGGGGAAAAAAAAAAAAGTAAAGAAACCCAACCAAAAACATCTAACAAGTCAAATCAATTAAAAGAGAAAAATATTGTTAATTGTACTACAGTGCAACCATCATCCTTCAAGAATTGTTGGGTTTAAATCTTTCAGTTTGGACTGTTTCAAGCTGGTTTAACTATGCTAGTAATGTCAGCGAATACAATACAGATGATACAATTTGCTAATATTGGTGTGAAAGTTTTTGACTACTAGCTATTTAATATATAATTTTTGGCATGCAGAAAGCCAGGAAATAGAGAAGTGAGGTCCTCTGTACTAGAGATAAAGAACTTGTTTCACTATATGTTTTAGTACCTATCTTAAAACAAGTGTCCTACAAAACAAACAAACAAGGAATGGATGCTATTGTGCTGTGTAATAAAAGCATTTAAAGAACCCCCCGTGCCAGTTCTGGAGGAGCAGCTGGTGATAGTTGTGTACAAATGAGTTGTCTTGAGACTAAAACATGGAGACAGATGCATTTGGTAATGGTGCATTGATCTCTGGGCAGGGAATTATCCTGATTTGTATCTAGCAGAACATTCTTGGAGCAGTGCATCCACCTCCTTTTAAAGAGTAGTGTTTTGCTAAGTTTCTGGCTGTTTTTGTAAAATGGGCAACAGTTTGGTTTGCCTCAGCAGCTTACATGTGACAAATGCCAATTGAGCAGCTTAGTGTGGTGCAAATTTTAGAAGAAACAGAAATGAAGCACCTCATGGCCTGTGACTTCAGGGGGAGCTGGCACGGCTGACATCTCTTCCCTTGGAATTATTTCTGTTTGGTATTTAACATCTGTTCTTGATTCCAGACCTGGCCTTACAAACCCATTTCCTTGTGGAAAAGGAGATGGTCAAGGCTTCCCTTTCTGTGTCTGCTTATTTATTTCAGAGGGTTTTAAACCTATTTTTTTTACTTAGAAAAAATGGAGGTCGCTGACTATGAGTGACTGCTTTAGAGACTTCTCCATACAGCTGGTAGCAGCGCTGAGCAACACTCTACTGGAGGAGCAACAGGAAAGCCATTTTGTTAACCTGAGAATAAAAGCTGTTTTCAGGCAAAGAGCAGGTCTCCTGCAGGGTAGGTGTCTGCCCAGAGTTCTTGCAGTTGAAACAGATTTTCCTGTGGTGTTGATGTGCTGTGCTATACTTGTTATTTCAGATAGTGATATAAGAGAACCATTTTCTTACTAAACTTTAAAACTTCTCTTTCCCTTTTAAATACAGGGGAAAAAAAAAAAAGGTAGGGCTTTGGTTTTTAATATAAACATTGACTTATAGATTAACTCCATCCTGGATGTTACACTCAAGAGAATCATCTTCAGCACTGTCATCCCTGTTCCTCTGGTGAAGATGTGTTGAAATCTTGAGAAGCAATTAGGTCACTCTTCTGCAAGCATTTATTTTTCCCTGTCAATGACTTTTTCATACCCCCTTGTTTTGCTTATGCTCAAGAAACAAAACATGTCGCTCTTTCCCAAGGTACAAATCTCATTATATTCCAGGACTTTTTTCAGAGCTAGTTCTCATGCTTTTTAAACTTCATTTGGAGGACTTTATGAATAAATGTTCAATTCAACAACTTAACTATGGCACAGCAAAGAAAACATGACAAGAACGCATTTACCAGTGAAACTGTGTTGCTTGGCTGCACGGTGTGAATACTGAATGCACACTTTTAAAATAACATTTAATAAAATGAAAGCCTCTCTTTCTTTTAATGTTTATAATTATGCAATTTGTGGATGCAGTACTGAAGCACAGTGTTCTTAAGCCATTGACCCTGGCACGGTGGTGGATATTTTCAGGGGTCAACTGCAGCTACACAACTACTTCTGATTAGTTTCACCTAATTTAATTGACACTTACACACCCATTTTTCCCAAGAAAACAGGAAGACTAGAATTTAGCATATTCTTACATCATTTAATTGCTTCCAGGGCCATGTCAGGTTAGCAGTAAAAAGGTAGTATTATGTAGCACTGAAGGCTCTTTGGAAAGACTACAAAATGTACAATAAAAGTATGAGTGAGGTGATACACCCTCCTTTATTGTAGATTGTATCTGTGTATATATAATGCAATACACCCTGCCCTTAAATACTGTCGTGCTTCTGCAGCTCATCTAAGAAAGATACTGTAGCTCAGTCACAACACCTGGGCATGTTATGGGAAGGAATAAATGGAACCCGTCTGCGTTCTGCTGGACACTAACTGCATATGTAGGTCTTTTGGGCAGAGAAGGCTGTTATCAGTGGGAATGGGAAGGGATGGAAGATAAAAGGCAAGCACCATCTGCTGCTTTTATATAAAAGGGGGACACATATCAGATAGAAGAGCTGTCTATGAGTTGGAGCTGATAAGGAAGGAATAATAGAGACAGTAAAGCTAGGGAATAGAGGAAGAGATCCTCGTTTAGGAGATCTGCAGTGTATGTATGAGAGAAAAGGCAAAACTGTAGTTCAACTTTTTTTTTTTTTTAACTCTTGAAGCATCTCTATTGTCATCTGCTCTGAATGCTCCAAGCTAAAGTAACATGAAAGGTCATTGTAATTTTATATGAACAAGTTGTTCTTATCTATACATGCTTTGTGGAGTACTAATGAGAAATGCCTCTTTTTAAGGCCAGCTTCTTTGAAATCTGTAACTGGTGTATGTTGTACACCTGCAGGCTGCTCAAAGATTTGTCTGACTGTCTTCCCCACAGGTATAGATTATAAAACTACAACGATTCTTCTGGATGGCCGACGAATCAAGCTACAGCTCTGGTAAGTGTGGGCTCCACCTTTCCTCCTGATTTATATTTCAAAGACACAAGCATGCAGCTTTTCAGGGCAGGAGTTCTCCCTTATGCTTCAGAAGTATTTAGTCACCGAGGAAGAGTGGTCTGATGTGATTTGATCTTTAGAAAACATGTTGAGAACATATAAGATTATTTTACAACAAATGTTTTTGCTGTAGGGTCAAATATTTGGTCTCTGGTTGTTTTTGTATTAAGGTTGTTTGAAGATGTCCATCTTCTGGTTCATTTGGAAATACTCAGTGATAAAACTTGAAAAATGCAGCATTACTGCCTCTTTAATGTGTTTTTTTTCCTTTTCCCCTAAACTCCGGGCTTCAAAGAGGGAGAAGTAAGGTCAGTGCAGGACAAGAAGGAGGTGGAGTGTGAGTTTTTGAGGAACCATAATCTGGATAAATCAGAGAGACAGATTCTAGGAACAAGCAGTGTTCAGATAAAGAACTGGAGGTGAAAATGAATAATCATGATTATATTCTTTTCCTCCTAGAAGGAAAATCTTGTGCCATTTCTGTCTTTAACTTTGGGTTTTATTATTGTTTGAAACTTTAATTACTGGAGTTAAATGCCTGTGTTATTTAGAATTTATTCCTGATTGGTTTTGCCTTTATGATTTTAAAAATGTTGCATTTAACATTTGAAACATTAATAGACAATAGTACTTTGCCATATGGTATCTTCATTACTTGAGATTTTCTTCACCTACTTTCTTTTTGTTCTTTTGTCTTACACTTTATATACCTTAGCAAAAATGCCACATAAAGCTTATCTGAGAAGCAGCCAGGAAGATGTTTTCGTTTTTTTTTTGTGAAAGGCAAGGGTGTTCTTTGGACTCCTCAAAATAAGAATGCAAATGTTTGTATAGTTCATATTTAGAGATGTGTGCTGTGTATTTGTAGATCTGTAATCAACCTCAAGAAGTCTTTATGGAATTTTTTCTTAACATGTTCTTCACTATAAATTTGGGTTTGCTTCCAAACACTTTATGCAGTGTGCACTGGTTAGTTGGGTTTTTTTGTTGTGTGCTTTTATAACATTTATTCTGTATGTGAGTCTGCAGGGATGCCTTCATCACTCTGGACTCATGATGAATTATTGCTGTTGTAATCAAGAATTTAGTGTTTTCCCATTAGTTTCCTTGGTGATAATGACAGTTTCCTCCCACTTTTGCTGTGAAAACAGAATCTTCTTCAGGCTGAACTAAATGCAAAGTCTAGTGGGATACGCACACTTGAGTAACAGCCTTTGTTTTCCAAGGGCAATCACAACAGTAAGGTTTGAAGTTCTTGTTCTCTTACCCTGAGAAATCTGAGAACTGTAGACTAAAGGGCAGAATGCCAGTGGGGAAAAGCTGCTGAGAGTGAAAAGAGCTGGTATGCATTAGTGCCTGCTACTGCAGGGCTGATGGGAGAGCTGATGCTGCTCACTTAGAGACGAGTTAATCTACCTGAATTCTTAACATAGGAGGCTGCCTGCTTCTTTTAAAACTATACATAATTTATTTTGTTTAGGGATACATCAGGGCAAGGGAGATTCTGCACCATATTTCGGTCATATTCAAGAGGTGCTCAGGTAAGCCAAGTACAACTTTCTCAGTGCAGAGTAACAGCTGTTGGATGAACAAAATGAAACCATCACGATGGCTTCTGCAGTTCATGTGTGGATTGCATGTGGATTCAGTAATAGTCTGAGGATAACATGAAATGTGGGAAATAACAAGGGGCAGGATGTTCTTTTGGGGAGGGGAAATCCATGAGGGTGAAGTTGAATTGGGGTAAAATACAGTGGTATCTGTTCTTATGCCTTCTTGTTGGTTACCTCAGTAATTTAGGCCTGTTATCTTACTCTGATCATGTGAAAGATAATACCACTTTTTAAAACTGTGTACCAAGTTAAGAGAAATGGATGCCATAAAACCATCCAGAGAAATGTGAAAAACACAAACCTGGTTTAAAATCTGATGACATCTAACTACTCGTAAGGAAATTACTTTTAAAAAGAATAGACACACTAAATGTCACTATAGCTTCAGACTTTGAAGTATTGCTATAAATCATGACATGTATTGCTGCTGATGAGTTCCATCCGTTACGTGCCAGAATTGCAGAGAGCAATGAATATTCAAGCTACTGAATGTGACCAAATATTGACTTGCTCTGACTTCTGAAGCATGTGTGATCAACCAAACTTGTCCACCATAAAAAGAAATACTCACCAATATGTTTGACCCTAAAACTAATTCAAGGCTTCTTCCCCTTAGCTGATCTGTAACCTGCATGGAGAGGCTTGGTTTCACAGGGTGCTGGGGTTCTGCTATGCTGAGGAGCTGGTCAGCATCTTAGAAAGTTATTTCAGAATTGGAGGACTTACAGATTGTATTCACTGCATCATGCCTCTGTTAAATTTGCAATTTTATGGTTTGGGTTTGTTTTTGTTTTTGGTTTTTTTTTTTTAAACAGGGAGTAATACTAGTATACGATATCACGAATCGTTGGTCATTTGATGGAATTGATCGATGGATAAAGGAAATAGATGAGGTAAGGGCCAATCCCAGAGTGTCACTAGTCTGTAACAGATGACTAAGAGCAACTGCTTATGGTATTTTCTACTGTTTTCACTGGCATTTGCAGGCAGTGCTTTCTACAGAGTTATCCAAGATGCCAAGTTTACAATTTTCTTTCTCTGTTTATAATTCTAGGAAATTGGAAACATACCAGCTAAAGTGTCTGATTTCTTTAAAGGTGTTGATGGAAAGCATATGGAGGGCAAAGATTTCATATTATAGTCCCACTCATGCTAGAGATTTCCCACATCATCTGTGCAAGCTTGTCTTCTCTGAGGAAGGGATGTTTTTAGATCAGCAAATCATAGAATAATTTAAGCTGGAAGGGACCTCTAGAGAGGTCCAACTGGTCCAACCAGCCACTTACTCTTCAAATGTTGAAATGAATATCTTGTTTGCTTTAATTGAGGAAGGGGGGAAATGGAAGCAAAACTATTAATTTTTTATTGTTTCTCTTTGCTCAGCATGCTCCTGGTGTACCAAAAATCCTGGTTGGCAATCGCCTTCACTTAGCCTTCAAGCGCCAAGTGTCTACCGAACAAGCACAGGCCTTCGCTGAGCGGCTGGGCATGACTTTTTTTGAAGTCAGTCCACTTTGTAATTTCAATATTACAGAGTCCTTTACTGAGCTAGCAAGGATAGTATTGATGAGACATGGAATGGACAGGCTCTGGAGGCCCAACAAGGGTAAGTGATGTACACAGAAAATGTGTAAATTTAGTCCTAGCTAAGGTTTATCATTCATTACTATAAAATAATTTTCAGCAACTTTCACTCTGATGCAAAAATATCAAATGAAAAGATTCAGGAATCCTGTACCATTTGCCTTCTAAACAGAATATATATATATCTGCAGGCACCACCTGCTCTGCTTTGTAGGGAATTACATGTCTTTCCTAGAACTTCCATATTCAGACATGTAAATACTAAGACACAAATAGGAAACTGAAGCAGTGGGTGTTTTGGATAATGTGTATGTGGGAAAGGGGGTGGGAGGAGAAATGAGAATTCATCCTGGAAGAAAAGGGTGCATGCCAAGTGCTGGGTGTGTTACTACCAGGTGGCTGACAAAAGCATGCTATTATAATGCAAGTTTTATGTCTGTTTTTAAGTACTGAGCCTGCAAGACCTTTGCTGCCGTGCCATAGTTTCCTGTACCCCTGTGCATCTTGTTGACAAGCTCCCTCTCCCTGTTGCCTTAAGAAGCCATCTCAAATCTTTTTCCATGGCAAATGGCCTTAACGCCAGGATGATGCACGGACGCTCATACTCCCTCACATCCAGCAACATCAATAAAAGGAACAGCTTAAAGAAAGCGAAAATTATCCGTCCACCGCAGAGCCCACCAAAAAACTGTACAAGAAACAGCTGTAAAATTTCCTGAGCACTCTGTGGGAAAAGGAACCTGGATGGAATCCCCTCATGTGAAGTGCTGAACACAAAGACTCCTTGTTTAATGGTTGAGCACACTCTATGTATGTATCACACTACAGAGGCAAAAATAAGAAAAATAAGTCTTATTTTAGAGCTTGGTCACTACAGTAATGCTGCTTTGGAATGAATGATGTGGTCAGTGGAACTGACAGGGTGTCACATCTTGCTGTTGGGTTTTCATACTGTGTCTTGGTTTCCAATGTGCATGACACCATTGTTTTTACTAGTACATGTGTCTTCATAAGGAGGATAACTATCACTGTATTCAGTTCTTAATTCCCTGAAATTTGGAAAGTAACTTCCTGTGTGATTGTATAAAAAAAAATCCTGTCTTTTTGCGAACTATTTGAAAGTATAAAAATGAGTCACCAGTTTGCATATTTGGGCCGAGGGTTTTAAATGCAATGTATTGTACACACTGTGCACTACAAATGGTGTGATGAATTCTAGTAATACTGCAGTCATGCCTTTGGACTATTTTTTTGTAAAGCTTCCCCGATATCTTTGCAGCACTAACTTAAGCTAAAAATGTATATATATAATTATGAACATACACAACAAGCTTTTGTCCCATTAGTGTATGTAATAGATTTGATAAAGTTTTTGGTATGTTATTTAATACTCTGGGGAATTAATTTGTGGTTTTAAAACTTATTTTTCTGTAAAAAAAATAAAAAATTACATTTTCTACCACTCTACAAGAAAGTTCTAGGAGAATGCCAAAGACACTGTGGTAAAAGGAACATGACTTGAAGAGCTGCTTTATAAGGAAAGAACACTATTAAAAAAAATAAATAAATGTTTCTGTAAAAGAAATCCTGCTATGCTTTCTTTAACAGGGGAAAGGTGTTTTTATCTTCCTTTAGAAGAAAGCAAAGAATCTGTACCTGAACCAGACCCCAGGAAGGTGAAATCATCCTAGAAGCATCATGTCATGCTTTTCATATATCTCTCTTCAATATTAATTTCAATGTGGAAGAATTAACACATTTTATGCCTTCCATGTGTGAAGGAATGGTGTGACTTGCAACAANCGGGATATAGTATGCGCTTGATGTGAGAGCAATCACATCTCTACTCCTGGAAGAGCTTTTTCTACTTTCCTTAGAGCTGGGAGGGGACTCGGGGTCTGCTCTGTCCTGTACTGTGATGCCCCTGAACTCGCACCAGGGGGAAGCTCACGCTTTACCAGACTGGGTCACACCTCCCCGCTCCAAGGCCAACAGCCCTGCTTTGGCGTTGGGGAAGCCCGGGGTGATTCTCCTTTAAAGAGGACGAGGGGATCCTCACAGGCCTGCCAGGCCCAGCCAGGGTCAGGGTTCAAGCGGGTAAACCTCCAGGCCGGTGTTCCTCAGGAGCCCCGAAGAGCGACTGAGAGGCAGGGCCCAGTCCCCGCCGGCTCCTCCCCGCGTTGGGGGCCGAGAGG
>VWZY01009254.1:7071-33210 GCA_013399075.1 Chloroceryle aenea
CCTACCTTGTTTCAGCTTGAGGCCATTCCCTCTGGTTCTGTCACTAATTACCTGAGAGAAGAGACCAGCACCAACCTCTCTATAATGTCCTTTCAGGTAGTTGTAGAGAGTGATGAGGTCTCGCCTCAGCCTCCTCTTCCTCCAACTAAACAGACCCAGCTCCTTCAAACAGTCCTTATATATGATTTATTCTCCAGTCCCTTGACCAGCTTCGTTGCCCTCCTCTGCACCCGCTCCAGCACCTCGATATCCTTCTTGTACTGAGGTGCCCAGAACTGGACACAGTACTCAAGGTGAGGCCTCCCCAGTGCTGAGTACAGGGGGACAATCACCTCCCTACTGCTGCTGGTCACACCATTTCTAATCCAGGCTAGGATGCCCTTGGCCTTCTTTGCAACCTGGGCACACTGCTGGCTCATATTCATTCGCTTGTCAATTAGAACCCCCAGGTTCCTCTCCGCGAGACAAAAGCTACATCCACATCATATGTCTTTGCAAAGATCTGTTATCTCTTGCTTAAATATGTAATGGATGTTTGAGACTTTGGCAGAGACCTTGTTACTGCTTTGAAGATCCTCGCCTTGTTTGTGTAGAGTTTTTGCTGAAACTAATACTGAAAGTATTCTGGTTTTACTATTCAGCATGAAGCCCGAACTCCCAGGAGGGGTCACCGTGGTGCTATGGCTTTTCCGCACATTGTGCGCCCAGTTGAGGAGATAACAGCAGAAGAGCTGAATAATATTTGTGGATCTGCAAGAGATAAAGTATATAACAGGGCGATGGTAAGTATATCCCAATTAAATGCGTACTTTAATTTTCTTGCTATTCCCTCCTTGTGGTTTAGCATCAGACAGAGCAGACTCCCTGTTGCTGAGTGGAAGGATGTGATTTTGAGAAGTGTGCCCGAGATCTTGAAACTTCATCTGTTCTCTTTCCCTGAATTTGTAGAATGGCCTTTACCAAACAGGTTAGCTTACTTTCACTCTGGAACATCAGTAATACCTAGGTGATAATAACTGAGGAAAGTGGTGAACAGGTGCTGAAGATGCAATGTTACAACAGTTGGTTCAAACTTGCAAGGTGACTTTCTGCTTCAGGATAAGCACCCATAGCCCTCAGAGATTGTTTGTTAAATGCTCTATTCCCATAACTAAACAGTCATCTTTAGTGGCTTGCTTCCTGAACTATTGTTCTTGTGTTCTAGGGATCCACCTGTCATCAGTGTCGCCAAAAAACCATAGACACCAAGACAAATTGTCGTAATCCTGATTGCATAGGAGTACGGGGCCAATTCTGTGGGCCTTGCCTCCGCAATAGGTATGGGGAAGATGTCAGAGCAGCGTTGCTGGATCCGGTAAGACAATTTTGAATATTAGCTTTATGTTGTTTAACATGAGCAGAGACATGCATAGTGAAAGAGTTTTAGCAGGGGAACTGCTTACAGTGCTACATAGTACCTAATGCAGTCCTGGTTTCATACAAACTGAATCACAGAACCTTCTGTTGTGTAGAACACATTGTATTTGCTACTTCTGTAGCTTTATTTACAGGAGTAACTAGGAGAGCAGAGCAGCTGCGGAAACACTTCTTGTGCTTGAGCATCAGAATAGCATTCTCTTCTGCCTTGCATTTGTGCTTAGTGCTCTATGGAAAGGAACTGTACTGTGGACAGAGTGGTGCTATTGTGGGCTATGAAAGTAGTGCAGGAGTTGAGGATAGAGGAATACTTCCTGTGGTTATGTGCAAGGCATGCAAAGGAGAGTTTAATCCCTTACAGAGTGAAGAATTTGTACTCTCGCACTGGTTTAGGCAACTTCTGTAGTGCTGATGTTCACTGCAGAACTTGGTGTGGAGCAGGGCCCTCTTAAATTGCGGGTGTAAATCATGTCTGGCGTTCCAGTTTAGTTAAAAAGGTTTGTTGTGTGTTTTGTGTAGACCTGGAGATGCCCTCCGTGTCGTGGAATCTGCAACTGTAGCTTCTGCAGACAGCGAGATGGCCGATGTGCTACAGGTGTCCTGGTCTATCTGGCCAAGTACCATGGCTACGACAATGTCCATGCCTACCTGAAGAGGTAAGCATGCCACCGTCTTCAGTGGCGTGACTCTGCTTTGAGTGGTGTAAGCAGCTTAAAACTGGAAGAGGAGAGCTCTCCACATCCCAGTTTGTCAGGTCAATCTCAAGATCAATACACATTGCTTTCAGAACCTGAGATTACCTAGAACGAGTGGTATGTCCACTCCCATCTTTTGGCTCTCAACTTCAGCTCTGTTTATTGTCGGTTCTCCTGCTAATTTGTCTAAAGAGTTTCCAAACAGTATTTTGCTACAAGCTAACTCATGTTTCCACTTGTCTTTCAGCCTGAAACAAGAACTTGGAATGGAAGACTGAAGCCGTGACTGCCTTTAAATTACATACTCTTTCACCAATGTCATAATATTGCCTACAGTGAATTGTTTAATCAAATGAGATGACAAAGCCAGTGCCTTCCTTTCCTCCCCTTTTGGGTTAAAATGGATAAAGAGCATTCACTTGCCTCAGTGCGAGTCATACTTGGGAAAGCTGTTTAATGAAGGTCTTTTCCCATGGGCCATTGTTTTCTTTTTAAACAACTTTTCAAATCAAATAGCATCAGTCCTTGCTTTCATGCCAATAACTTTTTTTTTCCTGAAAGGAGATGGGGCTTTAAGCCATTAGAGTTTTATTCATGCAGAGATCTGTGCTGCAGCTTTATTTATGCTTTGAAGTTGATCACAAAGATACAGATGTTCTGAAAATTCAGGGTACTGTTGCCACAGAACCGAGCAGGGAAGGGTATGTGCTTAACTGCAGGCCAACTTCTGCTGCAGAAGACTCTCGCTGAACACAAATGATCAAGTAGAAGCTAAGATTTATTTTTTTTTTTAAAACACCACCACATTCTTCACTTCAAACAGGAAGGCCATAAATTTGCATCTGAGCAGTCTCCAGGCACTAATATTTGGTTTTATAGAGTACTCAAAGTGCACATTGGCCATTTTAAGGGAGATTCTCTGATTGACTTGAAAAATGCAGCAGAAGCAGTTGAGGGTGGCACTTGTATTTTTGCTCAGATGAGAGGAGGCCATTGCTGAGACCTTCCACAGCACCAGCACTAACTACCATTGCCTAGTAATGACAGTAACGTGAACATACTGGTGGTATGCATTGTGGAGTGACAGCTCTGTCTAAAACAGAATGTACCCTTTGATAAATCACTGGTTCTGTGGATACTCTTCTCCCTGCTCTTGCAACTGCAGAACTGCTTCTTGGCAGAATTGGCACTGGTCCTGGGGAAGGGGGATGCTTCCAGACCAGGGCTTGGTTAAGTAGAGAGGTAGTGGTTCATGTGCCTGTTGGCCAGCTACAAATGGATAAAGATGGTAACTTGTTGAATTTCATTACTGGGAGAAAGGGCAATGACAAACAATGACTGGAATCAGAAGCCTGAATTTTTTTGCTTTGAAAAAAATTTGCAAAGCAAAGCCTTCCTAAGCTACAGTCCATCTTGAAGTGATTTATTCTTCCAGTTACATGGAGCAGCATAAATGTAAATAGATAATCTTCTTAAGAGACCCCTTGGTTGTTGTAACAGATGAAGAACAATTGCCTCATCAAAAAGGCTTTTAAAAATAAAAAAGGAGATGATATGGGTTGCATATTGTTTGTGAGCACTTACAGGCGTGGTTAATGCTGTGGTCTCCTCCTTAGCAGTCCAGCCATATTTCTTATATGTCTCTGTATGACTGTAGGAAGATAATTTTGCATGATGTTGGTAATGAAGCATGAGTATAGCAACAACGGAGCTTAAGAATTCTAATGTGTGTGCATGAGGGCTTGTGTACTTGATGCTGTAGAAAATAAGGTGCCGTAAAAATTGCATCTGGAGAACCACAAAGTGTATAAAAGTGCTTAGTTGGTTATGGAAGCTACCATAGAAGCTTTGTGTAAGGTTTAGAATGAAATGTTATAAATAATGTACAGCTGAATAGGAGAAGAATCAACTTGCTTTTATTGGACACTGGAACAAAACATGGGTTTATGCTTCTGCTTGCACAGTATTTGCACTGTGTGTATACATGATGATCCACAGTTTATACCTTTCTGGGAATTACATCAGTGTTTGTAGGAAAGGAGGAGAGGAATTTAGAACAAAAGATATTTATGTCTTGGACTTGCAGTTCTGACTGATAAATCATCTGTCCTATTGAACATCTCCTGTCCTCTCTTTGTCTGTTTTTATAGTGTGAATAGCTATGCAGTCTGAGGTGGAGAATACTCTACCCTCTAGGTACATTTCCTGATGAATGAACCTCAGACTAAATAGATGTTCTGACAGATAAGAGTGATTTTTTTTATTTTTATTTTTTTCTTTTACCCTAAGTGCTGGGCTTGCCTCCTGATTGCTAGAGTGCGAAAGGGCTGTGCTAAAAGCAAACCTTTGTGACACATGGAGACTGCTGCATTTTGGTTTACTCAGATCTGTTATGTTCTGTACAAAGTTTTTTCTATTTTCAAAATAAAAAATTTTCTCGATTAGAATGTTTGCCTCCTTACTGTTCTAAAAAAATCCATTAGAGCTGTACTTACATATTTTTTTTTACCATCTTTCAGGTAAACTGTTGTGAAGCAAAAGAGTTGGTTGCTCCCATCATACCTGGGGGAGCAGTGGGACTAGGACACCTTATTCTCCCTAGCCCTGTGTCCCTGAATTAGGTGGAATCTGATATTCATTGCTGCTTGGATTGAATTGTTTGGTATCTGATGACTTGACTTCTGATAGTAGAAACACATAGAGGAGCTGAGTGAGTTCAGGCCAGAGACAAACTAGATGTCTGTGTGCTATGTGCTTACCCTTCTGCTTGCTTTTTTCCCCCACCCCCTTACGTTGTTTTAAAACTAGATGGCCCCATTCTGAGCTGAGAAGGATGTGGAGGATGTTCTAATTTCAGACATGTCACAGACAGGTGTCTGCAGAATATATTTGTTATTTTTAATTATTATTTTCCCAAACAAACACGTAAGTTACTTGTCTTGGGAGCTCTGAGCTGGAGCAGAGAATTATCTGGGGAGCTTTGATGCAGGCTGACAGTGCTGAAGACTGTTTTTAATACTTGTGCTTCTTGCTTTTGTGTCAGTGTATCTGGGTCTAGAGGGAGGAGTTACATGAGACTGGCAGAGGATTACACAAAGAGGAAATGGGAAAGAAGTGATGAAGCAGAGTGACTGAACTGTCCCCAGATACTCCCTACTGGTAAAATCTTCATGCCAGTTACTCTCACCTAAAAGCTTTGTTTAGCTGTATTACCTTTCATTGCACTGCTGGTGATGTGAGAATAATTTTGTATGTAATTGTGTAGTATGTTAGTTTACAATCCTTTTTCCCCAAGCCTCTTTACCACAGCTACTTAAGTACTGCTGATATTGGCTTGACAAGTAGCTAAAAGAGCTCATGGTTTCTATCTGTAGCAAATAAGCTACAGATAGCAGCAATTTAAGATCCTCGTAAAGTTTCCTAACTCTGTTAGCTTTAAAATCAAAGATGCACGGAAATAGAATATCACTGCTAAAGGAAGAACAGAAGAACAAAGTTTGTATGTGAGGTAGAATGACTTAATGGAAAAGGCTGTATTGAGTTGATAATCCCCCCTCTACTCTCATCTCTAAGGCCAGGTGATTTTTGTGCCTAGGTGTACAAGTTCTAATTTTTTTAGTCTGGTGTAATGATTTATAACTGCTAGAAATAGAATAATGAAAAGACTTAATTGGTGAATTACACTCAAATTCCTTGGACTTTTGCTCCATGATGGGAGGTGGGTGGGAAGGGGATCCATGGCTATGTAATAGTCTGAGAGAACTAATTATGCCAGAAGGGTGAGTGATAGCTTCTTTCTTATTTGGTTGGTTGTTTTTTTTTAAATACATAAATGCAACTCGAAGCTTGTGAGTAAACTTTTCTTTACAGTGATACAGTACCTACTGATGTAATTGGCCAAAACCTACTTACTATTAGAGGATTATTTTAGACTAGTATATATTAGCATATATCTTACTTGCTTATTCCCTGTTTTACTTGCTTTTACTTAAGCCAAATGTTGAAGTATTATGTCTCTTCAGAGCTTGAGAAGGATTTTTGTTTTACTTATCCTTTAAGCAAGCTTTTTCATTATATTTAACTTACAGAAATAGCAGTGAAGTGTTGCTTCACAGGCTGATGAAGTTTCCTGCACTACGTATTCTAGAGCAACACATTCAGCTGCCTAACAGTTACATTAATGTAGGGATGGATCCACAAAGGGAGTTTTAAAAATAGACATTAGCTTTGGAAGCTACACCCTCTCCCTAGCTTCATGGGCCAATACAGTTTTGTCTGCCAGAAGCCTAAAAAGGTGTTTTTAAGAGAAAAGCAAGGAGATGGTAACAGAGCAAAGCAGCATTATCATTTGGCTGGGTAAGCTAATGGGATCAAAAAGGGCAAAATGGCTCCATCTAGTCCAAGGATGGCTTTTGGTCTTCCAGAGTGAGATAATGCAGCTGACTTCGAAAACTCACCTGTAATACACAATGTACATCTGAAACTTTTAGACAAGAGAGTTACCCACTGACTGCTACTGCCATAACCATGTTTGTTCTCCTATGGCTTTTTGATGGTGCAGCTCTTGCACGGCTAATGGCATAAGCTAGTGTGGAGACGTTAGAAACACTGCCTGCTGTTCTTTCACGTCCCTGGCTTCATGACTGAAAGTGAGTAAAAAGATATGGCTTTGTCAAGTGTAGGCTGGACAGTCTATGGGGTCCTGAATGCCAGTACCTAAGTAATGCTGGGCTGTGTCATAGGTATACATGAGTGTATGGGCTCCAAACATCGAGAGAACAGCATCACACTTTTCATGCTTTTGTCTCACCCTTTTTTTCCACATAATAAACCTGGAGTTCCTAGATGGGTGTCAAACCACTACCCCCAAACCCTTTGGGGTGGAAGTAGCAAATGGAAGAGCAATTGGTGTTTGAACCTAAAAATGTAATGATCAGTGCTTGTGGTATGAGTCCTGAAATTGGGAGATGAGAGGGAAATTTGTGAGTCTGATTGTGACTGATACGAGAAGTTGTGGTTATTGGATTTGTATGAAAGCGTGTTTAGAGCATAAAGCTAGAGTCATATTAAATACATGCTTGCTGCTGTTTGGTCCAGGCTTTCTTCCATCTAGAATTGATCAAGTTCTGGTTGTAAGGATGGCAGTCAGTTCTGTTATGGGGAAAAAATAAACCAGAAGTCATGCTATCATCAGGATGGGGTAAGAAGGCATTGCATCTCTCTGTTATTAGTAGTACTTCAGTAGCATTTATGCTGGTCAATTGAACTAGGAAAAAAAAAAATTCAGTTACAATCTTTCCCTGGGATTATGTCTGTAGGTAAAACTTAACATCTACTGAAAATGAAACAATCTGTTACTAATAATTGTAGATTTCTGTTTGGTCTTAAGTTAGCTTTATATTCTTACCTGCCTGTTAACATTATTGCAGGCAGGGAGAATGAAGTTGTGTGTCAGGTTGTGTGAAGAGGTCTAAGGAACAGAAGCCTATGGCAACTATGGAAACAAAGTGCTGTTTGAAAACAAAACTACTGGAAAGACGATATTGAAAATTTAAACACTAGACCTCAGCAGTATTTTGATTTTTTCTATTTTATTATATAGCTGAAGTAAAACAAGAAGTTTAATCAGTGTCAACCATTTTGTTTAATGCCTTTGAGATTCAACATCTTTAGATGTGCTCTAAAGTTCCAAATCTAGAGACTTAGCTATGTTACTACTCTAATGTGAATGAACATAGGCAGTCTTACGTGATTCTCTTCTTATATAGCTTATTAGCAGAATTTAGCAGTAGGAAAGATCCTATTTCTTAGTGCTTTTGTGCTAGGGGTTTTTTGTTGTTGGGTGTAGGGGGGAGTTGGTTTTGGGTTTGGATATTTCTTTTGAGGCTGGTTCTAATGTGAATATAAGTGATAACAGTGAATCATCAGAAAAAAAAAAAAAACCTTTGGAAATAAGCCAGAGTCAAATTCTTTTCTCGTGCTCTGTTCAATCTGCTTCCTCTTTAAAAGAAAACTTTCACATTAGCAGAAAAATAAATGCTTAGCCAGAGTTCTTTTTGTGTCCCTTTCAGCAGGGAGAAGGGGATGAGTGTGCCGAGCTCAATGCCCATGCTGGCTTCCTCCTGCCGTGGAGAGTTAACACTCTAAAAGCTTTTTCTTCCCCCTTTATTTCTGTTTCCATTTAATTCTTATGAAAAAGTTGCAATGTTACAATTTTGGTATTGGAAACCAAGCACAGGGTTTTGTTATGAGGAACTGAACTGCTTTGATATAATCCCAGTTTTCTCTGGCAGAAGTAACTTCTAGTTTTTACATGGTTTCTGTGGCTAGGAAAAAGCATCTGCACTGCAAAGCTCTGAGGAGTACCTCCAGTAAATAAAAACATACCAGTGTATATGGTACCTGTCTGTCCACTGCTGCACACAAATAGTGATTTGTTAAAGCCTTCTGGTAGAATCTTAAGTGCCTTTTTTTCCTGCAGCTGTAAGACCAAAACCCCATTAACCCACATAGCTAAAGCCTGCTTTAGAAAAAAAATAATAATTGAATGTTCTTAACATGATTACAATTAATTTTATTTAAAACATGCAGACTTAAGCACATTATTCCTTGCTGTGGGTTTTTCCTGCGTACCTTCTAAGCGCCGGCTGGAGATACACACCCTCTCCTTGCAAGCAGGTAGTCTATTTCGTAGACCTATTTTCTGTTAAGTACAGTGTGCATTAGAGCTGAAACAAGGGAGCTGACAGTATTGCACTCTGAGTTACTATTTTCTTTCTTTCTACCTGTTTTTCAAGTTTCCAAAAGCTCATGTCTAGCATCTGATTTATTTATTTTTTTTCCGTCGGTTCTTCGGAAAAGCGATGAATGGGTTGAACAGTTTGGCTGGTACCAGGCTTAGCTAAGTTGCTAATTAAGCCCAGATGCTGAAATGTAGCTTCTGGTTTTCCCTTTATAGATCTTGCATTATACTTTTAACATGTTGGGATCTACAAGGAGATGTGATTTCTGCCAGATCTTAAGAGTTCCCTGCTCTCTAGTGAAAAAGCCAGCCTTACTCCTCCTGGTACACTACAGCTTGCTGTACAATGTGCAAGACGACATGGCTTTTGTAAAAGGGATTCTCAGAAGTCCCTATGACTAAGACATGCTTTCTTTGTGTTTGCCTGGTATCTAAACCATGTTGATACCTCAGAAAATAAAGCCCTTGGAGTAGAATAGAGGTATTGGAAGTGTCAGACCACAGTAGTGTGGGGCACCATTACTGTTCCTTTTACCTGTAATTGAACTGAGCAATTGAACTGAGCTCTGCAGTGCTGTGGTTAGTGTCTTTCTGGGATGTGGAGCACCAAAAATCCAAAGGAGCTTCGAAGAGAAGCTGGCCTGTAGTTGCTCTTTGTGCAAGGATGATTCAGCATGTGCGCCAAATCCCACCACTAATGAGATAAGGAGGTAATGTTTTGTTTGACAGCCTATTCAACAGCTGAACGAGCCTGGGTCCAGTCTTATTCAACATCTTCATCAATGAACTGGATGAACGTACAGAGTGTACCCTCAGCAAGTTTGCCGATGATAGGAAACTGGGAGGAGTGGCTGATGCACCAGAAGGCTGTGCTGCCATCCAGCGAGATCTGGACAGACTGGAGAGGTGGGCAAAGGTAGAATCATAGAATGTTTTAGGCTGGAAGGGACCTCTAGAAGTCATCTGGTCCAACCTCCCTACACAAGTAGGGACATCTCTACCTGGGGCAGGTTGCTCAGAGCCCTGTCAAGCCTGACCTTGAATGACTCCAGGGATGGGGCCTCCACCACCTCTCTGGGCAGCCCATTCCAGTCATCTATCACCCTCATATTAAAGAACTTTTCTCTAATATCCAGGTAAACCTAATGAAGCAAGGCCAAGTGCAGAGTCCTGCACCTGGGGAGGAGTAGCACCAAGCACCAGTACAGGTTAGGGGTAGACTTGCTGGAAAGCAGCTCTGTGGAGAAGGACTTTGGAGTCCTGGTGGACAATAAGTTATCCATGGGACAGCAGTGTGCCCTTGTGGCCAAGAGGCCAGTGGTCTCCTGGGGTGCATAAAGAAGAGTGTGGCCAGCAGGTCCAGGGAGGTTCTCCTTCCCCTCTACATTGCCCTAGTGAGACCACATGTGGAGTATTGTGTCCAGTTCTGGTCTCCTCAGTTTGAGAGAGACAAGGAAATACTAGAGAGCATCCAATAAAGAGCTATGAAGATGATAAAGGGACTAGAACATTTATTTTATGAGGAAGTCTGAGAGACCTGGGGCTGTTTAGCCTGGAAAAGAGAAGGCTTAGATGTGATCTTATGAATGTTTACAAATATCTGAAGGGTGGGTGTCAAGTAGAAGGGGCCAGGCTCTTTTCAGTGGTTCCTTGTGGTAGGACGAGAGGTAGTGGTCACAAACTGGAACATGGGAAGTTCCTTCTTAACATAAGGAAAAGCTTCCTTCCTGTGAGGGTGACAGAGCACTGGAACAGGCTGCCGAGAGAGGTTGTGGAGTCTCCTTCTCTGGAGGCTTTCAAAACCTGCCTGGATATGGTCCTGTGTGGCCTGTCCCAGGTAATGCCACTCTGGCAAGGGGGTTTGGACTTGATGGTCTCCAGAGGTCCCTTCCAACATCTACCATCTATGATTCTATCTGGAAATGCGCATACCGGTCAGTGGTCTTGGTGAGACTGATGTTCCTCTGCATCTGTTACAACAGAAACCTGGGTACTAAAGTGACTTTATGAGATCAATAGTGAAGTGTCATGAAATACAGATTCTATGGAGTGCAGCAGCAACTAAGGTGGATCTGGTTTTAAGGTGCTATGTGGAGTTAATTGCCTATAGTTGACTTGGAGGTGATGTGTAAGAGGGAAAAGATGCATATTGGTGAAAGTCATGCTGTTTTGATGACGTACAGTTACAAATCAGTAACCACACTGTACTCATGCCAGTGAAATTTGGTGGAGTCCAGAGGACAGTTTGGGCACAGCAAGGAGACTGAGTGGGAGGAGATACTGAGATAACAATCTCAAGACTCCTCAGATTTCCTTAAAAACAAACAAACAAAGCCACAAACAAAAAACAACCACGGATGAAATGCATCTCATTCAAAAATGTCCATTAAATAGGAAAAAAAAATCCTTTCAGGTATATGAATTTCCTGCAGATACCCTGGGTTTACCCGTATGCCCTAAATTAAAGACTTGGTTAAACAAAAAATGTGATGGCAGTTGATAAATGTAGGTAAATTTGCTCGAGCTATGGAATGGGAATTATCTGATGTGGTACCATATAGCTGGAGGTGCAGAAAGCATTCTTAGATGACAGAAATGTCAAGGGTTTTCTCTTGATTCTGAGCTTCTCTGATGTATATCCCAAGGTACTGCCAATTCATGCCTATTGTTACAGTTCAGAGAGGTTCATATGCTAAAGTCTGCAATTGCTGAGAAAGGTGTAAATGATGCTGGAAAGTATACTTTGCAGCTTCGGTTTGAACTATAGGTTTATGTTCAGCGTGCTACATGTTTCTTTATTTGTCTTAAATCTGTTAGAATAATGTTTCATGTGATCTATTGATCTAAAAGCAAATGAAACGTAAGGCATCGTTTGTTCTTGTGTTAGTTCTCTGAGATAAAAGGCTTTATTGCATCCTGCTAATACATCCCAATTTTTTTGGTATCACTGACTTACAAATGAGAGACACTGGACTAAAGCAGGCTGCTTTCTGGAGGGCTAGGAGAGAGACTCGTGCTGGAGCACTCCTCCTTGACCTCCAGAGAAACCTTTTATCTTTACGAATGTGCATTATTTTACTTTTTGCAACAGATTTCCCGATATCTGTTCTGCCATCTGCTCCATGGCAATTGACACTTGAGAAGGCTGGGTATTTATTACTTACTAGCCATGTATAGGAATACAGTAAATTCTTTACAAAATAAAAATCAATACTCACTGACATACTGCGTATTGAAGAAAATAATTGTTTATGGCACTCAGCTTAAGCTGTTCTGGTAATCACGTTGAAAAATACAATATTTATTCATTAGATCAAATTTAATGAGGCCTCCTGGCAGTAATTATAAAAATTACTGTAGCAGTAAATTACTAATGAGTTGTGATGTGCTTCCTACCTGTGAGGAAGGACTGGGGGTTGAAAAAACCTGATATCCAGACAACACTAGGGAGGATGAGATCTTGAGGCTAGGAGTCAAGCTCACAGCAGTGCATAAGTTATTCACTGCACCTGAATGGTTAAAAAAAAAAAGGCACAGACATTGATAATCAGGAGTTTCACTTTAAATAGACAGTAACTCTAGGTTCATTTCCAAACTGACACACATAGGCAAGGGAACAATGTTATCAATGGGAGGAAGAGACTTCTTTTCTGTGTGTACATCATCTTAACTACAAAAGTAACTGAGGTGACCTAATTTACTGTAGTAGATCTTAGGCTAGGAACAACTTCTTGCTTTCTAGTTATTATAAAGTATCATGCAAAACACAGCAAAGAGGACAATGTTTTCTTAGTGCCCTTAAATCTTCAGAACAGTCACCTAAGACATGGAGCTAAGACAAAGGTTGAAATCCCCTACCAGCTTGCTTTGATAGAGGAGTTTGACCCAGATTTCTTTCTTCTTCTGAGACAAAGCTTTAAGAAATGCAGAGGCTTTTGGTAGCAAATGGTACACAGTCTGAATAACACCAAGCAATAAAGGTATAAAAATGTGCCTCTTCTATCAAAAGTCCAGGTTTCTGCTGAGTATGGGGTGTTGCTGCAGTAGCCAAGGCTGACGAAAGAAAGGGTTCTGCTGCATGCTAAAATTAATGCACAAATGAGTTGGCACATAATTATGTTTCTTTCTGTGGCTTGCAAAAGGGCCATAGATTTGACAGGTGGCCCTTGGTATTGTAAAATAGTGAATAGGCTAGCTTTTAGCAAATATTTGCTGCAAAAGATTGATCCTGGGTCATCTACCAAACATCTACCCAAAATAAAATAGAAAAAGGCTAAGAATTTTAATTTCTCACAGCACAGAACTGCTCTTAAATATACTGCTGAGGCTTGAAAAGGAGTGGGGAAGTCTAGAACAATTTATCTTCTCCTTAGGCTGATACATTGCCCTGAAAGGGACCACTGGGCACGGATACTTCCACGCATTCCTACATGTTGTGAAGTCAAAGGGGAGAGAAATATGTCCATCCACCCTTCAGTCATCTTCCAAACCCCTTGAAAGAAGCAGAAGTGTAGGTCCCTTGCACACAACCTACTTCTGTGCAGAGATGCTGTGCAGCAATTGTGGCTTTTGTGGAGCTATGGGTTTCCTAAGCTGAAAAAGCTCCTAAAAGTTGAGCATGGCAGTACTGAGCCCAAGACCCTTTGCAGCTTTAGCCTTGCACCTTAATAAATGTATATATTGAAAAATATAGCCAGTTGGGTCTTAGAAAACCTGGGGCGAGCTAGTAAATGAACAGCAACAGGTCAGCATGCAGCAGGACTATTTTGCAGTTTCCATAGTTACCAAAAAAAAGTACACCTTTGTTACCCCCTCTAAAAAGCAGTTTGCACTGATTTAGCTAATTCACATTACATAGCTTCTCATTATTGAAATGCAGCAAAAAGAGATTTTGCTGTGATGCAATTACAAAAAGACAACGTCTCTCTGCCAACCAGAAATTAACCTTATCTAACTTTATTGCCACAGAAGCCACAAAGCCTGGTCTGTCTGCTGTTATGTCACCACAACAGAGCTGATGCAGTCACACTGCAAAGCACAACCATCCAATTTTGGCTCTGAAGATGGTATCTTGGCTGCTTCAGTGCTGCATTCTTTTCCTAGCACTACTGTGTGTTGCCTCAGTGACCTTAGGAAATTCAGGCTCTTCCTGCTTCCCTTTTTAAAATGTGGAGATCCTTTCCAGGCTGGTCCTGTCTGGGAGAGAAAATAAAGTGTGGGGTTTTTTAATTATTAGCTAAACTGAATTTGGCAGTGGACAGATGTTCACTTTGCATACAGCTGTGCTGGCTGAAGATGCGTTTTCCTGTCTTTCTGGAGCTGTTGTGAGGAAAAATTAACACTGATAGAAAATTTTCAGATTGAAAACATTTTAGAAATAAGAGTTATTGTGGGTTGGATTTTCAGAACTGGTGTCAGCCACAGCTGAAATCAGAAGAAGCTGTAGGCTGGAAAAGCTGGAGCCCTGAACTACAATGGTTTACATGAATGTAGAAGTAGTTCATGGGTGGCACAGGAATTTGAATCAATCTATGTTAAAAGCTCTCGGGTAAATACAAAAGGTAGAGTTGGTGGAATGATCCTTTTTTTTTTTTTTTCCTTTTAAAAATTACAAAACCAACAAAACAACAACACCAAAAAACACAACGAACAGGTCAGAGGACTTATGCCCAGAAGGCTATGAGCTTTCACCACAGGCTGGCTGACTGTTGTCATGACGCAAAATACATTTTCAGTTAGTATTGTAAATTCTTATGGAATCTTACAGTAGCAACATAGGAGCATTTTACCGAATGTTTTTTCTTCTACATCTATGAAATTAATTTAATGTGTGTCGAGTGGGGTGGATACTGTGGGACTAAACCTAAAAACTAAATAATAATGATGAAGCATTTTAGAGAGTATGTCTCACAATCTGACATAAGTGGTAAGATTGTTGCTGTGCACTATTACTATAATTAAATTACATTATACTATTGCATTAAACTAATCTATCAGTAATACCGTACTTAGCAGTAAGATTTTGTCATAGAAACATTGAGCCTTTAAACTTCTGCATTTTGTCTTGCCAAATGCAAAAAAGAAAAAAAAAAAAAAACAACAAAAAAACACCCCAAACCAGAAATTGCAACAGCAGAATATAACATGAAAAGCTACAGCAATAGAGAAAAGGCCAGCTGGTTCAACATGCCAGTCCCTTTAAAGCAGGTAAGTTAAGAGTGTTAGAATACATTTACCAAAAGGGTGCAACATGAGATGTATGCATGAGGTGCCTGCTATTACTCTGAAAATATTAGGTACTGATCTAAAAATTCTCTCTTTAGTATTTTCCTGAACTTCAGAACATGTAAGGTTAAATCAGAAGCTGCTGAAAGTAAACTGTTGAGAAAAACATGCAAATAATAACTGAAATGAAACTGCAATCTTTTCTCTGAACAGAGGCAGAAAAAGGAGGCTACAGATCACTTAAACTATGATCAGTGAAATGGGGCAGCTGATCAGAGGGATGCAGCCTTTAGAACAGTGTTAGCTCTTGCAGACCCAGGAAGCAGAATAATATTTCTCAAACTGAAGACTTCACTCCCATCGTAACAGATCAAACCATCATTCAGAGCATCAGATCCTGTCCTCTCTCAGCCTGGTAAGCTTGCTGTATGTTTATTCTGGTGCTAAATCTTTTCCAAATGGGTTACTGGAGCTTTCATCCACGTGCCATTGACAGCTATCCCTTTCTTATCTTTGCAAAATACAGACAGTCTTAATTGTTTCTTTTCGTTGTTGTGGACAAGTAATTACTTGGATTTTAGCTAAAATTATCGAAGAAAATGACAAGCAGATTTATGTCCATTTGCTTACCTCTTCCATAGACAGCATACAAATGCACACTATAAACTTACTGTCTGCCACACTGCTGTGACTGGAACTCCAGCATTTGCTGTACTTCCTATATTTGCCTCTGCCTTTAAGTGTTCACTGAACCATCTTGGTCTGCAGTCCTTGTGATCTAATTGCACACACAATATGCCGGGACGGCCGTGCTATTCATTAAGGATTCAGACTATATACAGGGGTCCTCTTCTAGCTACTGGGGGTAGGAATAGGATGAAACCATTATGAGACTTTATTGAGTCTTATAAGACTGCCACCCCTTGCCTCTGGCAGCCTCAGGAGTGGGAATTAGCCTTTACAGGGAGGTTATCATCCATAATACATATTTATGCTGTGTCCATCGTGTATAAGAACGCTCTCAGTAAAACTTAGGCTAGGCTGTAATAACACTTTGCACTTCTTTGTTGCCTTTCATCTGAGGATTTCATTGTGCCTTTAAAAGCTTTCATTAACTAAAATTCACAACCCCGTTGTGTAGTAACTGTGCATTAACACCTCCACCATATGCAAAATGCAGTTCAGAGAAGCAAGAACTGTTGTGAGTGGTTTAAAAAGCTGAATATAATGGGGGGGAAAAAAAAGCTGGAACTGATTATTCCCACATCTATGTGCTAGCCCTGTGTTTTCTATCTAAAATATCTTTGACTTGAATTGATGCTCTGACTGCACTTTGCTGCATTTTTAAATGTTGATGTGTGTCAGATTTAGCATTGTTTCAAAATTCTCAGGACATTAATTTCCAGGTTCATTTATTATCTGCTGAAAAATCTATCCTTTGATAACTGAATGCAGATGTAGCAATGAGAGTGATATAATTGCCTGTGGAGCTAGGTATGTATTTTCACTATTGTTAAGCTACAGAGTCTGGTTTCCCCAGGATGTGTATGACTCTTGTGAATGCCAGTTACACACATTCCTGAGAAGAAAATATGCCTCTAAAGCTATAGTGTCCTTCATGCATAGCCTCCAATCCTCTACAAAGCGCACATTTCACAGGATTCAACAGTATTGGTTCTTTCGGGATCAATGAGAGACTCACCACCCATCTCCAGTATCTCTGAATTACAGAGCAGAACCACATCAAACACAGAAGAGTTCCCTCATTTATCCTGCCTCTGTAATACATCAGAGTGTGTGCTGCATTCATTTTGTGTAGGCGGGCTGGTGTCTAATGTACTCTGTGAACATATTTATAAAGGATTAACCTGTGCCTGCTATTCCTAAAAATTGATTTAGTTAAAATACATATTTTATTCTACTTGTCTCAACCATACAAATCATTCTCATTTACCTTTAATATTAGTCATTTTTTCTGGAGTTTAATATACTGAGCATTATTGGTAGCCTTGCTATGTACGACAGGCTTTTTTTCCCCCCAGCCAATACTTCTCAGTGCATTGTACGATCTGTGTCTAAGAATTTTAACCCGCAGTGAAACTGTTCACTAACAGAATGTACTGCTCAGTGAACTCTGAAACACTGAGGATTCAAACAGGGTGCTCATGCTTTAAAAGTGTTTAGAAGCAAACAGGAGTAGAAGGTCAGGAATCAGAGGTGCTGGAAAGGACCTAATGCACTGTGTATCTGGGACACTGGGTGTGAGCACACACACTGACCTGGCACCTGCTGTACTTGGAAGGATCTAGTAATGTGAAGCTCCTGGACTGCAAGCAATTGCAGCCCACCCCTCCCACCAGCCCCAACTTAAGTATGTATGTTTTAAAATATTTACTTTGACACAGGCAATATTTAGGTAATTGTTCTGTGTAGGATAAGGATTAAAAGGAAATACGGATGAATAGGTTAGCAATGGCGAATTCTGACCCTCATCTGCGATCTGTGAAGAAAGCTCTCAAAGATTAATAGCAGTTTAAGAAGTTGCCCACTAGGAATTTAGGATAAATCTGAAGAAGGACAGACTTCCAAATAAGGTTAATTTACTAAAGATCACAGGCACAGGGAAAATGACCAAAGAAAATGCTGAAAAATCTGTTACTTCACATGTGTGACAGACAGACTTAAGGTTTCTTCTCACCGTGACCCTCAACGTGGCATTCAGGGCTTGGTTTGGTTTAGGTGTTGTTTTTTTTTGTTTTGCTTTGGTTTGGTTTTGTGTGTGTTGTGATTTGGATTTGTTGTTTGATTGTTTGGGGTTTTTTTTTACTTTGTATCAGCTTTTACTGGGAGAGCAACTGTGTGAAAAACCTTGTAGAGTTATCAGTATCTAACATCTTCTGATAGAAAGGAACAGTGGTAGTTGATTAAAGTTTTGCCACTTATCTGACTGCCTTTGAATTCAAGGTTTTCAGCCCATTTTGAATTCTGTGATTGATACTATGATTTTTGTATAACTTGTGTGTCAGATATGATCTGTTGTACCATCAGTCCATCTTATCTGGATATAAGAAAACACAAAAATCAGTGTGCATAGCAGGGAGGAGGATTCTTCTCAGCAGCCCATCAAACAGTTTTTCAAGTTCATTTTCTTCCCCATTGTTTGAATACCAACTCAGAAGCTTGCAAATGTTTCTTTTTCTTGCCAAGAGAGTGGTACTTTTGCCCTGGCACACTCATTAATGTTTGTTTTTTTTCCCTTTTCTTGTGTTTTGAGTGCAGCTGAACAACAAATTCCTGTTTAACAAGCAACTTCCTCATATTAAGTTTTTTCCATACCAAAGTATCTTTTATTATTTCAGCACAGCTCTGCATTTGTATTTGTTACTTAAATACTGACAAGCAAATATCAGCAAGTGCAGCAATATTATGTGCATGTGGGCTTTCAGAACAGCCCCGCTGGAAGCTGAGTCTGACTGTCTCAAGGAGCCACGGCAGCAGCTGTGCTTTGAGAGGTAGCCAGTAAGACAGCAAGTCGATGTTGAGGGAACAAGAGTGACTCCTTCAAAGAAATCTAACCTCTTTTCTGCTATTTTGTGTGCTCTAGACTTAATGGTACTCTCAGAAATATTCATGCAGGTTACACCCTTTTCACACTTCTTGAAACCTAGATCATTTCAACTTTTAAAGCAGCAAAATAATTTGCTGCCTGTTTTCTCACCAGTGTAAGAGTTTTCTTTAAAGGGAAGTTGGCTCATCAGAGGCCGTAGGAGGACATGAACAGATGTATGAATGTGTGTGTACATGCATCTGGGGCTCTTTTGGTCTCTCCCAGTTAGCTTTGCTAAAACAACCATTTCAGTAATTTGTTGTCTGGCTTTGCAGGGGAAAAAGTCTTGGTCTTTGCTGCTCCTAGAAGAGAGGTTGTCATAATGTTGCTCCCCGACTTAACTGACAGGCACCTTTGCGAACACACAGCATGTTTCGTCTGAGAGCACTCGATGAATATCCTTACCCCCCTCTCTGGACCAGCCCACCTCCACTTGTAATGTTCCTTGCTTNCCTTTCTTTTTTTTTTTTTTTTTCAGGATTGCAATCCCTGCCTTTTGTTCCTCCTCCCCAGGAGTTAATACCTCCCCACCTTACAAGTCAGACATGTATTCTGTCAGTTTAAAACCCCAAATAACAAACCCTCCTAGCCTGAAGGCCTTTTCCTTTCAAGCATGTATTTTTCTACCCTGCAAAGGAGTGAGTGCCATAACCCTGAGCTTTCATGGAATAGTGTCTAAGCCTGTGTCTGTGTATTATGAATATCTTCCGAAGGGGGAATGAACATCCCCTCTTCTGGCAGGTCCTATGTTTTGTGGCTTCCTGCTCTCCCTGCTACCCTCTGCTCCTTACAAGCCCCTTCACTTCATCCCCTCTGCATGCAATGTCTCCTTTCAAATCCTCCTGCACTGCTGCTGTCACCTTAGCCTTCTCCAGCCATTGCCTGACAATGCAGTCAGATGCCAGAACCCAAACATATTTGTCTCTGTTAAGATGCCCCACTGTTGGTCTCTTGCAGATTTCCAGAAGGCTGTTTGACCTGTGACACAAGCTTCCGATCTTTCTTTTCCATCCACACACTTTTTCCCTGTCTGTTGGATTTTTCTCTGAATTTCTGTTGCCTGAAAAAGAAAGCATCATCTTGGTTTTTTCCTTTTAACATTTAACATCACTGGCATCACATCCCCACCTTTCTAGCGGAGGTCTTCTTTTTTTTTGGCACTATTCAGTGTTGCTTCTTGCTTCCTAACAAGCTGCTATTAAGAAATGCTAGACACCTCTTCAGCCCTCGGGATAGTTGACTATCTCTAACCCTGAGACAGGAGACTGCTGGCTCAGGGGCAAGAGGCGACTCCTACACGGGATTTTGAAACACTGGGTGACATATTGGGCCAGGTTATAAATGGATGTATTAACAGAATTCATGTTCATTTCAGAGATGTAGAAGGATCCTGAAGTCAAACTGAAGATCTGAGATTATTAGGTGATTTGACATGATCTCCTTCAGTTAATCGCTCGTGTTTGCTGTTTCTAAAACATTTGCTGAGCCCATGATGCTTAAACTGCATATATTCAGATTTTTTTCACCTCCTCACCTGATTGTGCCTTACTTTGAAATGGCATCTCCTTAGAAATCTAAGGTTTTTATCTGATACCTTAGACAGTGGTGTGTCAGGTAGGTAGGTATGTAAGAGACAGGGATTTAAAAAATAGGGAGGATAAAACTATCGGGATGACTGAGGCCTTCTCATGCTTTGCGGTGTGCATAACAGCGTGGTATAGAGAGGATGTCCTTCCCTGAAGGAAGCTCACAGCTACTGCTACTGACATCAATTACTACGGGTTTTTTAGATGTGACAGGGCTTCAGGTTTCATTTTTGGTCTCCGTTGTATTTTCTTCATCTCCCCAGACCCAAGGGACTGATGGCCAAGCAGAACGGGCCACTCTACTAGTCACATCCATGTGTAACCTCGCTGGTGCTCATGACAGACCTCCCTTTTACCTGCTTCCCAGTCCCTCCTCATATACACTCTGTTCCAGCAGGGAGGCTGTCTTGGAGCCCAACTGCATAACAGCATCTCCTGGCAATGTTTTTGCCCTAGTGACTCACTGAATTTTTGCACCTGATGGCGAAAGGTAATCTGTCACCTCAAATCCTACCAGTTCTGCCAAGACAGCTTTTATATAATCAGTGGCTACTTTTACCCTCTTTTCTCCAGACATGAATATAAGGTCCAGCTTGACTCACCGATACATTTTTTTAAAGAAAACAGCTGTGTTGTCCTTCAGGAAAACAGCTTGTAATTTAGCATTACTGCATTATATCCCCTAGGCAACGCTTTCTGTCTTTGGGACATGTATTTATCCCAGACATCACAGAATCTCTATGGTGCTTTAGTTTTCCATCAAGAGAAGCTAAAAGAGAATTTAATTCCATAAAGCTCAGATTGATTACCACAATGTACCTCTGGTGCTTCTTTCAGTGAGTGTTCTGCTGAACAAGATTTCTTCTTCCTCTCTTGATCACTCAGAAGTCTGAACTGATCTCTGAAGTGTGGGCTTGCTTTGCCTTTGTCATGACCTGAGTGCCTAAACTTTGGCAACCTTCTAGTGCTAGCCATCTTTGTGTTAGGCAGAGCTTTCTTTTCACTGGGTGAGCTCCTCAGTCCTTGTTAGCTCCATCAGTCAGTGGCTCTTTGCCTTACTGGGGAAGCTCCCAGGGAGAGTTGAATGTATGGCAGCAAATAAATAATTTGCCAGCATTGGATGACTTACAATATAGCCATGGAGAGTAGGTAGATGGACACATCTTAAACTGAGCTCAGTTAAGATGAATCAAAACATGGTCTAGAGCACAAGTCTTCTGAGGAGTGGCTGAGGGAACTGGGGTTGTTTAGCCTGAAGAAAAGAAGGCTCAGGGGAGAACTAATCTCTCTCTACAACTACTGACTTTCTCGCTGAAAGGAGGTTGTAGGGAGGTGGGAGTTGATCTCTTCTCCCAATTAACAAGTGATAGGACAAGAGGAAATGGCCTCAAGGTGCACAAGGGGAGGTTTAGGTAGGACATTAGGAAAAATTTCTTCCCCAAAATGCTTGTCATGCACTGGAACAGACTTCCCAGGGAAGTGGTGGAGTTGCCATCCCTGGAGGGGTTTAAAAGTTATGTAGATGTGGTGCTAAGGGATATGGTTTAGTGGTGACTTGGCAGTATTGGGTTAATGGTTGTACTTGATCTTGAAGGTCTTTTCGAAACAAAATGGTTGGCCCATGATGGCCCCACTACTTGCTCTGAAACCTTCTCTAAGTTCCTAAGGCAAGCCGCTTCGATATTTTTTGCTCCATCTGGTGACCATTTCACTCTTGAGCTCAGAGCAGTACCCTTCTATTGTTACAAATTCTGATCCCAAAAGACACAAGAAAACAAGCTTAGTCTCCTGAAAAGGAGCTATATTCTAAGTGCTACAGCACTTGCCAAACTGATTTGATCAGTGCACACAGCTGGAGAAAAAAGCAAGCAAAGAAGAAATGGAAATGCAAATTTAAAAGAAATCTTCCAAAGTCTGCAGTAATTGGCAAGGTAAATGCAAGGCTCTTTCTGCTTTTCATTACTCTGGTAATACCAGTTTATGATAAAAAGCTTTTCTGAGTTACATAAGAAGGCAGGATATTTGCCAAAAAAAAAATCTTTAGTTTCTATTCTATTTTTTTACGATGGACAAGAAGCACCATCCATACTGATTGACTGACTGTTGGCATGCGACTTACCACTGAGCAACTGTATGTTGATGGATAAACCAGTCTCATCCAAGTGTCAGGAAGATTATCAAAAAAAAAAGAGCTGTCTGTAGTTGCTCCATCTCTGAGGAGATTGCCAACTCACCCTAACAAAAGAAAATGTTAGTGTGCTATTTGTGTCTCACAAAGAGACTGTGATAAGATGACATGATAAATGATAGAGGGCTTTTTTTTCCCCAGTAAAAACACATAAGGTAGCTAAATCATCAACTGCAAAGAGTATCTTGGCTTTCGCAACTGGGATGAGTCATTTATTTTTTAAAAAGGGGAAATGGTCAGAAAGGAGCGTAGGTTCTGGATTTTCTGTATTTTAAAAATTCATTCTAATTGCATTAAGTAATTATACGATACAGTAATTCATATACATAAGCACAGAAGCACCCACCTACGCATATGTACATGGAGAAAATGATAAAGGGCCAAATTACTAACTTGCTTTCAGATATCTCAGAAAATTGTACATGCAATCAAGCTACCATTCTGCTGGCTTGCTTGCAGTAATGGCTATTTGAGTGCCCATGTTTTGTTACTCTGAATTAAAGATCGAAAGGAAGGTAATTCTAGGTGTTGAAAAAGGAGGTCCCTTTAAAAAACTAGCCCTGTGAATTAGATTTTCAGCACCTAGTCTCGGAGAGATATGCATTAACTACAGCCGTGCATGTGTATACCACCATTGTCTGTGCGAACTGCCAGCAATACTTAAGAAGCTACTTGGTTGCCTGGTTCTGTGTTTTGAACATATATTAAATGTTAATGCAGCCAGTACATTGCTGTTTGAGGTTGGTGGATATTACGAAAATTTGGCCCTGCATGGTTAAGAACATTATATGTTGCTATGCATTCAGCATTTTGTCAGCATTGAAAGACATCTTATTACCAAAGAAATACCAAAGCTGTGTGATGACTTACTCATTTCCTTTTTCCCTAGCTTCGTTGCACTTACTAGGCATACAGGGAAATCGGGACGCTGGTGTTACTGTTACTGCATCTTTACTCACAGTTAATGGCCATCTCCTAATGACAGTCAAGTGCCACATACCGATGTCTTTGAACATACTGATCATTTAACATGATCTTAAACTGTGTGCCTTATCCAGCGGGGATCTATACGAGGGAGAGCTTGGTTTTGGCGTCAGAGGAGGGTCTCTGAGATATCAAACAGCAGCCTGCCTTCTCTCCTGTGGATTGCATCAAACGCACACAAATGCGCATTGCAACTAGCAACCAGATCTGTTAGCGGTTATAACAGAGAAGCCCAATTTCTGCAATGGCAGAAGAGAAGAATGTCCCTGTCTTACCTCTGGGTCTGCAGTGAAACAGGTACCAGACCATAATCAGAGACCTTGTATTTTGCTTCCTAGTATCTAGAGAAAGAGGACTTCAGTCTCCAGAGCAGTTTCATGATATTTTTTTTCACTCAAATAAAACAGATCATTTGATGTACAGAGACAAGTTACCTGTTTGGAGTAGGCAGGTTATGGAAGTTTTTTCATCAATGAAGCCAGAAAAAAACTCCCTAAGTATCACTCACAACTGCCCATTACTGGCATCTACACAGATTCTGTTTAAACCCCTGAATCCCCTGAAAGTAGTAAAGCAAAGCACACACGTCTTCAGACCTAAATTAAGCTCTTGAAGAGAAGTGGATCCTGTCTCATATTCTGGAAAACAAATCAGTTTATGTGAGGACCATTATGCTGGTGCGTGTTTGGTTAAAATATCTGGTCTTACTTTCTCCTGGAAATTTTTTTATATATGTCATCTAGCTCCACCTTCACCTTCAAGATATGCCATGTTGTCATGAGGCAAGGGTCTCATGCACACTCTGCGATAACGTAAAGGCAATTATAAACTTTGTGTACCTTAACTTTATGCAATGAAAGCTGTTCTACTGCCTTCATGTTACAGTATGAAGGATATGGAGGATTTATCCTGTGAAATGGAGAAGATGACCTGTACAGCAACATGTCGTGCTGTTAAAAAGAAAAGCAATTTCTGCCTTGTACTTTCCAAATAACGGCATTTTGCAGCCTGACAAAGGATCCTAAATGGACCAACCCTATTACTATATCGCAACACTCCAGCAAGATTTTTTTTCTGTATGGTGCAACATAATGCATATATTTGTCTCATGTATACTAGAGATTCCTCATTACAAATTTCAGATTGAATCCCTGCAAAAAGCAGGTATGAAAGTATCTAATTCTATTGAGATTTGCAGCTGTAGGAGAAAAAAAAAAACCACAAAACCAGAGACATCTCACCATCTTGTGACAAATTTGTAGCCTGCTCTATGTTTTGACTGACCTTGTCTTCCACAGCTTGAGAGACTCCTTCCTCAGTGAGGAGTATTTGAATTGCGGCTCTAATAGCATACGGAGCATGTTGTCTGCTTTTATTATTACAAAAGTAATCTCCACATTGGGGTGTGGGCCATAATGGATGGGTCTTTGGGGAGGTAGCATTTCATCCATATTTTTATGGCAACCTTCATAATCCAGGTTTGAAGAGTCTGCAAACCTAGAAGCAAGCACTGACTTCCTATCAAACTGTCAAAGAAATAATAAAAACCCTGTCACCAAGACACTGGTGGCAATCCTCGCTAGACAGAATAAGGAACCTGCTTAGGCATAAATGAAATCGCTATGGAGTCATTGTTGAGAACAAGACTTTTATAACACTTTTATAGCTGTGGAAATTAATCTCATTTGTTCCTCATTTTAATTAGCCTCCTTCTGTAACACCAATCTGATACTTTCAAGAAAAAAAAAATTAATTTTCTAATAATCAGATTTTTCTTCAGTTAGAAAACAGCAGAGTTATAATTTAAATTTAGAAATAGACAGAAATACTTCAAAAGAAAAATATTATTTCTTCCAAATTACAAAGTGCTGCTCTCTGGTGTAACATTATTATTCTGTGTAGAACTTATTAAATGAAGCAATTTATGGTAGCATCTCTGAAAAATGCCATCCTTTATTGAAATGAAAGCGAGTAATAGCATAAGGACTGTAGAATAAAAAGGCAGAATATCTTCTTTTAGACCATTACAAAAATACATGTATTGTCTTTTTGACAATCAATACACTGCCATAAAATAAAATGGAGGTGTGGTATCATCATCATAATTTCTGTTTCAAATGGTTTGCTGAGAGCCATATTGTGTCTTTTATGGGAAAGAATGACAAATGGTTTAATTCAATATCGCACACATGTGTATATATGAGCTGAAATTCTGTTGCAACTCAAAGCTGCTAGGCAAATATTTTAGTATCATCACAAGTTTAAAAACAACAGACATGTGGGAGTACATCCATTTATTTACACTTGTACTGACTTAAAATTCAAAATGTTATTTGATGCTTTTAAAGTACTGTTGTGGGATGTTAAATTGCTGCTGAATTCTTACTGTTCTGAGATACCTTTCAACCTGCCAAGATGCATGATGATGATGATGATAATAATANTTTCACGCCTGCCTTCCTCTTCGACGGGCTTCTTTCCCAGGGACAGGGTGGGTACGAAGCCCCCGCCTGTGGCGCTGGGAGGTTTCTACCCCTGCCTTGCTCAGTGCCGCGGGGGAAGGAGGAGGTGCGATGGCAGAGGTGCCCTCAGGTGAGGGTGCAGGTCGTGCCCGGAGCGGGCTGGAAAGCGGAGGCATGGGTGCTGCCTGCTGCCTGCCTCCCATCTCTGTCCGGCACAACGCCGAGGTCCGGGAC
>VWZY01009254.1:34456-152479 GCA_013399075.1 Chloroceryle aenea
GGCGGAGGAGCCGCCCGGCGCGGTGCGGTCCGCTTGGTCCGCGAACGGGGCGGGCAGCGCCGAGCGAACCGGCGGCAGAAGTTCGTAACGAGCGTGTTTTGGCCGTGCCTGCGCCGGCGGCTCTTTGTGCGCTGGTCAGCGTTTCGGTGCCTTCCTCGGTGCAGTTGGCTGGCAGTTCTCACTTCCTTGGTGATGGAAGGTATTATTCTAAACAAGAGGAAAAGAAGAAAAGCCTGTGTAATTTTTACAAAGGTTTTTTTAAAACACACTGCTTAAATGATTTTTTTTTTTCTTGGTAATTGGTGAGTTTCTTATCGTTGAGGTTGATGCTCTCTCTCTTTGGTACAGATACATACTCCAAAGAGAGACAATTTCTTTGACCACCTCGTTGATCATAGCTTGTAATTGCTACCTATATACACCTATATTTTTATTTATCTTTTGAGTCAGTAACAAAATTGTTTTTTTTATTAAAAGCCTTCCAAACGAAAAAAAGGACAGAGAGGAATATATGATAACCTATCAACCAAAGCACTCTTTTCCTTTCACATTAGATCCAAACATTCTAGAACAAATTCTTACCAATATAAGTTGGCATGGTGAACCTCATTGATTTACGTCAGCTGAAGACCTAGTTCCAGTGCACGATATACTTATGTCATACGTCATGTTGTATAGGCACGACATGCTCAGAATATTCCAGACACACAAATAAAAGCGTGGTCTCACATTTCAAGAAAAATCAAACTAAGCTAGCCCAAACAAAAATAAATCCTGTACAACAGTAATTATCTGTAGGGACTGCAAATTCTTTGTTTCCTGTGCACACAGGCGTTTTTGCAATCAGAATCTGTTATGTGATGCTTTAAAATGAAAATTAGTAATTGTTTTGGTTTTTTTTCTTCTGGTAATAGATGTGCTTTTACTTCACCCTAGGCTATGTGAACAAATTGTTTAGAAATTAAATGCATTTTGCTTTATTATTGCTTATCTTGTAAAGGCTTTTAGTGACTTCACCATTTCAAGTGGCTTTAAAATGAGAAGTTTAATAGTTGCATAATTGAAGTTTTATTTGTGTGGTGTTTTACTTGCCTGATCAAATTTATCCAGTGCAGCACGGTGATAAGGCAGCATTTCAGGTAGCAGCTTATCATTTATTTTAATAGGAGGTTTCCCAAATCCCCCCTGAAATGAGATGATCTTTAGGAGAAGGGGCAGGTTACACACACTCAAAACTGATCACCCTGCTGACTTCCTTCCCTGGGTTTCTTTAGTAATTTCTCTAATGTGTCAAGCCACTTTGCTATGAAATAAATATTCAGAGATGGGGAGGGAGCAGGGGGAAGAAGGGTTGAAAAAATAGGCCTCCCAGAGAGCTATTGATTTGAAATATGAAACATTTTATTGATACACTAAAAACCTAGACATAAGGAAGCAGTTTGATATTGCACAATATTTGAAAAAAATCATGTGCATCTGTTTAGCACAATATACTGCATAATGACAGCAATCTTCCCTGTTTGTATCTATTCATCTGATTATACAGCATAACAATTCTTTTTGCTACACATTTATTTACTAAAGGATTTTTTTTAATGGATAATAAATTAGTAAATCAGATATCATGTGCTTGGGAAAATATGTTAGTTGACTTCCTACACAGAAGATAGTTGCAATTCATATTTTATGTGATATTCAGCGATACTTGCATATACAGATGAAGTTATGTGCTTCCCTCGTGGCGAAGACAAAGGAAGTTTTAGCTCACAATTTATTACTCTTTCATCTAGGCACATGTTATTTTGGAAAAGCTTCAGTTTTTAACACTGCAATGCAGCACTGATGTAACGAAGAGCTTTAACTTACTTGAAGTATAACCCAGTGGCCTTCTTTTGATGCTTTTTCCATAGCTATTTCTGCTGCAGCTTCCTGTCCTTGACCCAACCATACATTGTGAAGTTCTCCCGAGTCAATGGTAAATTCAGACTTGTTCCCTAAACAGAACAATATACTGTACTACTTTGAGCCAAATAATGAAGTGTTCAAGCAAGCGTGTGTTCTACACACAGGGTTTAAATGGCACCACATCGCATGAGTCACCAAAGTTAAAAAGCAACCCTCAAAAGTATAGTTTCAGTAAGTCAGCTGAGCTAAGATATTGTATTGCTTTCTGGCTAGGTATTCTATATTAGCAAAATAACTGCTGTGTCTGAAAAGCAACCCAGAAGTGGAACAATTGATTCCTGCTAATGGATTCCCTACCTATTGCCTATATAAATATTTCAGTGCACACAGAAGTGGGTATGTTAGAAATTTATCTAAAGAAAAAGCAAGAAATGAAATTAATGCCTCACTAAATGTAATGTTGCACACAGGCAGTGCAAGTGGCTGGACAGAAGTTCTTACACTGGCACTAGGAGGTGGTTTGGTCAGAGGAGGGTTAGCAAGTTTTCAGCCTATCTAGGCAATAGGGTTGAATCTGTTGCTCACGTGTACTCATGCAAGGTCAATGACTTTCATCAGCAAAAGGCAGAGGAGCTGACAGCTACCTCTTATTTCAGAAAGCAGCCAGCACTCACCCAGGCAGCTGTCTGAGTCAAGCACTGTAACATTCATCAGATGATAGTATGTGTTCCAGATGTAATGCCGTCTGTGCGTTAATAGGTGACAGCGCTCGACACTAGTGGAAAGGCCTCCTTTATCTCTGTGGCTGTGGTAGTTAGAATATCCAAAATCAGTTGTATTGATAACTAATTTGGCAAAAGTTTCTTTTATTTCATGGTAAATACTTTGTTTTCTTAAGGTTGTTAGTAATAGGGTCTATTCCAGAATAATCTAATGATTCAGAATGAATAAGGGGACCGGTCTGGGAGATGAACACTACTGGGGAGCAGCACTACCTTCTTCGGTAGTTTTTGTGAATGCTGGCCACATTTTGTTCCAAGTTACGTTAGGGCAACATTCCCATAATTTAAGAACTACAGTTGACAGATCCTTGGGAAAAACAACAATTAAGGTGTAAGACCCATCTATGGGGCATAATATTTTATCATGACTTCTGTTTGGTAGAGATCCAAGTAGAACATACGTTGGGGTCACTCACAGTGCAAAATCTGTCCTTCAAAGGGCTGCAGCTAGTAATGCAAACTGACAGCACGAGTCATCCCGGCCAGTCTGCTGTCTCACGTAATTATCGGGTTCAGGAGAGAACCTTCTCCTTTTCACTCTTTTAGAAATTTCACTTTTCTGGACATCCCAACTCCATTGCTTCTGCTCGTCCTTTCCAAGAGCCTTCAATATCTCTCTTCAGGTAACAAAATTTATTCATCATTGTCCACACTTGAAAAAATGCTCTGTAGAGCCAGTCCAGTACATTTGAGCACAAGCACATGGATTTTGAAAGTGAAGGTAATTAATTTTTTCTTATGTTTAAAACACAGTGAGTCACTATTACAGGCACACTGATTTCTCTGCATGCAGAATTAGAGAAAATCGTGTAATGCTGAAACAGTGGTCAGTGTGAATTCAGAGGGTTCACAAAATGGAATGTTTTTTTTCTGTAACTAAAAGCTTTAGGAAAGAACAGCCATGAAATTAATAGAAAAGAGTTGTAATATTTATCAGTGTTTATTTTTTTGCAGAAGCTTTGGATTTAATTTGTGGCCAAGTTCCACATACAAAACATTTTTAAAGCTTTTATAACCATACAGTACAAACTCTGGGTATTGTAAACTGAAATCAGGTGCATAGAGAAACATTCCTCACAGAACATGAATCTGTTCACAGATGATGATTAAGCGTGTCAGCATGTTAAGCCTTCACCAAAATATGGACAAAATTCTAAATGTAAGGCTTTTCTGAACTGTCTGCTGTCACAAATTAAATGTGGGCTTTGTGTGTAAGCCTTTTAGTTTATAGACAAAGATAGAAACGGTGAATTTTGCTGAGAAAGAGTATTAATGCAATAGTCCAAGGTCAGTTGTATTCAAATTTCTCCAGAAGAGGAACAGTTTCTATTAAGGAAATTGCCAGATCAACAATATGTGGTGAAATGCTTAACATTTTAGAAGTCTATAAAATCCAGATCTAAATTTTTCACTGTTGTAAAAAAACAGAAGGGAGCCCCACACCATTATTTATTGCATTGAACAGGGATGTGCTGTGTTTTTTTACTTTGTATTTAATCCAGAAGTGCATTCAGCTAGGTAGTAGTAGCAAGAGATGAGTTACAAGCCATCAGTGCAGCAAAAGATAGCACAAAAATAAACTGTTGGCTGCAATTGCCCCTTTTAAATAGAACAGGAATTCTGAGTGGGGAGGGAAGGAGTTTCCTTGTCCCCAGTGGAGTTTATTATTCTCGGCAAAGAGGTAAACCAACCCTGGCTCATGAAGATACTTTAGAATAGAAAATGTTTTGCCTTTGAAATGTACCAGATTACACATCATTTCAAATAGTGTTCATGGCAAAGATACCCCTGGGACCACCTTACAAGAGCTTTATTTCTTGCCTGCAAATTAGTCAGTTCAAAACACTTCTCTCATCTCTGCCTTCAGCTCTTAATACCACACACACCATTTATAAAATAGGGGATAAGAATAAAAAGGCTCTGAATACCATAGTGCAATTTAAAAAAATAAACGGAAAGACTGTGAAGGCAAGAACAAGATGGGTTTCAGCCAACAAGGAAAAGAAAGAAATTTTGGTGCGTTTTTGGAGGCATTTCAATAAACTCCTTTCCATTTCAGCAGGGGCTCATTGAAACAGCTATGTTTTCCAAGTGGCAGACAGACAATAGCATCTAAATTATTTTTAAGAAAGCACTCATAGCACTAAGCACCCACTACTACTAAATCCGTCTTAGAGGAGAAGGGTGGAGGAATAAGAAAGGTCAACAAATGTATCAAGTTCTTTGTGTAATGCCTCGCTGACATTTTCCGACTCCCTCAGCTGGCGTTTATTTTTTTATTATTATTTTTTTCAGGATCCTGGTAAAATGCAGTAAAGGATTTAAGGTTATCGTCTGTCTCCCTCTAACTTCTGACATCTCTTTATAAAAAGAAAGAGTCACAGCCAACTGTAACAGGAGGGCAACACAATGAATCCTGGTAAGACAGGGAAGGGGGGAGGTTCAACTCTGCTGCCCCTTTGCCCCTATTTCTTCCTCACAGAACAGAAGTGCCATCTGTTCCTAGTCCTAACATGCACGCATTTGATTTCCATTCAGTAATAACTAACACAGGAAAAAGATTATCACATGTTCTAAAGCACTATCAGCATTAGCAAGTCTTTGCCATCCAGTGTTTTGTTTGCCCCTCCAAAGATCTGCAGATGAAATGGATATGAGCATATGCCTTAATTGCCCAGAATTATCCTGTTCTCTGGTGGAGGACCATATGGTCAAGGTGTAGTACATGACTGGACTAAGGATATTTAGGTGCTGGGGTCAGAAACAGACTTAGGAAATCAAACAAAAGGATGGATGTTTAGATTCTCCAACCTGAATTCAGTGCACCAATCTCTATTACTTGGTGCTGTAATACATAATAATGCAAAATGAAGTCACAGCATGTTGTGTGAGGCTCGACAGTCAGTACTGAAGTCTGAGCCAGTTGAAGAAGAATCTGTAAATAAAATTCTTAGGCTCCACAGTCCAATCTATCGCATTTGCAGGTAAAAGCCCAACACCACCAAAACCACCAAACACTTTCCAGTCCAGCAAACTCAAGTTTAAGATCCAAAAACCCAATAAGAACATTTTTTCTTCCTAACTTGCTGCAGGTGCCAAAGACCCCATGGATCCCTCAGTTATGCCCAGTTATGCCTAATGTCTTAATGTTAAAAGTAATGGGGTGCAGCAGCAGATGTCAGCGAAGGAGAAGTGCCTACAATGTGCTGTTTGCAAAGCAAGGTAATGATTAAACAATAGGTGCAGTGGGCTTTCTCTATCCCAGCCCTTTGGGCATCTCAATGCTCTACACCTGATTATTTTAGCACTCTTTTCCTCATCTTGTCTCTTTCCCCTTTGCTGCTGCTGCTTGCCCACCTCGTTATTTAAAGAACTTCTGTGACCAGAAATTGTCCATGTTGTCAAATGCCGACTTTCTTCCCAAGGACTGGGGAAGGACCTCAAGTGTGGGAAAAGCATGGCCAGAACTGTTAAAATGTAAATAAACTTGTAGAGTGGTTCAAGAGGGCAAAGCCAATAAAATGGCTATCAAGTACTTTGTTCTTTAGACTGGCTTATTTTGTGCAAGTCAAATATTGCTTAAGCTGTATCTGAAATCCGAAGCTGATCTGTCTGGCAAACCTACTGATGTCTACGTTGTCAAAATACACGAGACAACACTTCATTTCTCCAAATTTCCATTAATTTCATTGTCTTATTTTCTTTCTTTTCCTCCTACACCAGGATGACATTTTTGAAGTGTACTTTTAAGAGCATAATTTGTTCAAATGATCCAAGGGAACTCCCTATAGACATCCATGATTTAATGCTAGATCTGTTCTAAAAGTTGGCACGCCTGACAATAGTAACTGGTTTAACCTCAGTTTTTAGATAATAAATGCAATGTATTTTTTTCCAAGTCAGGACTGTACTTTGTTTACACAGCTCAATCAGATATGTATCAAATAAAGGCAGAGCCCAGCAGTGTGTGGCGGTGAGCATTCTGAGCATCTTAGTCTTGACCAGAGCAGAAGGTGCTCGGCACATTGCTGGAGTCAGCCAGTGTGCATGTCCTCCTGTGACATTCTTATAGACAACTTCCAGGTGACCTCAAGGATACTGGGTAGGAATTCACTGGTTGGCTGATTTATGGTTCAGTACAGTACATACTCTGTGCTCTGAAAACAAGTAAGGTCAGCAGCTGAATCTAAATTTCTTTGTCCTGCCTTTCCCTTCTGCAGTTGGGATTTCACTTTCTGGCTCACAGCACATGCACTGGAAGCCAAAGAAGCCTCATTTATTAGGTTAGTATTTTTATCCTAGTCCTTACTCACATCCATGCAGACTTTGGTCTCCTCTGCTCTTTACCCATTTATCACTCTTTTCAAAGGGAAGAAGGAAACTCTTGGTATGGGTGCAAAATTTAGGAGAGATCTGTGCCGAATAAGAGCAAGTACACAGCTGCACAAGAATCGGCATACTTCTCACAGACGAAATGCAGTGAAGGAAAAGATGGCACTTTAAGCTAAATCAGAGATCATTACACAATACTCTTTCCACTCATCTCATTCTAGGAGGAATATATACGTGTGACAGCAGCACTCAGGACATGAAGAGCTACTTTGAAAGTAGATGTGGTTTCCAGTGTTTGAGACAAGGATGGATAGTGGAGAGTGAGAAAATTGTCTGTCCCTGCAGAGGTGCCCCTCAGCCTCAGCAACGTCTGTGAAATTGTGCTTTTCTGTCCTTAACAAGAAAGCAGCCTGGACTGGCCAAGAGCAATCTCAGTTTGTAGGAAGCATTTCAGCTTGACATTAGTTGCCTGAGGAGGAAGTTTCCAGGCTCTCGGCAGAGCTGGTTAGCAGCACGAACAGCTCACACTACAGCAAGGAGACTTGACCAGAAGTGCATGAACTTGTCCCTGTTCCCTCCTACTGTGGTGAAGCAGGAACAAGTGAGGCCTGAAAATCATTATGCAACGGCCTGTCTTGGGGGCTGCATGGCCACATGTGCAGGTCTATGCTCAGTGTCAGAAATGGGAGCTCATGCAGGGTTCATGCTGTAGCAGGAGAGCTAACTGAGCTGTGAAAGTAAGCTTTTCTCTTTCAAACAGACAGATGAAAATGATAGTTGAGGGTGTAACGCAGGTGGTTGGGTTCTTTACACTCAGCCTCACGTTGTCAGAGGGTTTTGCTCACTGCACTGTGCTGTGAAGTACAACAGTAAAAGCCTGTGACAGGACGGAAAGAAAGTTGTAAGCCAGTGGTAGCACTAGATTAAAACAGCAGCATGCAAACACACTGACCTCTTCCTGAGTGGTAACCTTGAGCGAGAGCTAATTCACTGGATTGATTTTATTCAGCTTGTCCATGAGAAGAATAGAGCATGGCAGCGTTGACTGCAACTGGCTAAAAGTGCTCGTGAGCTTCAGTGCTCTTTACACTATTTATGTCAACTTCCAAATCCTTAAAGTTATCAGCGATGTTAAGATGTAATATTACGCTCAAAGTATTGTTATTGGCAAAAGGCACAATACATAGGGTTCTAAGAATTTACTGTTAGTCCACTTAATGTTTTAAACATTAAGAATTACTTAATGAATAAAGGAATATAAAAATAAAAATAAAATTAAAATTGTTGCACAAAAATTTCCCTATTCTCCAGTGTTGTGCTTATTCCTCCAGTGCTCCTTTGGGTCTTAAGATTGACACTTCAGTATTTCTTAAAGGGAACGGGGGAGTATTACAGTGAGTCATCACCAGGAGGAGTGTGATATTCATGGGAGGGGGGGCATCTTTCTCCTCAGTCTGGTGTCTGCTTAGTTTTAGTTTTACATGTTTTCTTAACAGTATCAGCTTACTGTGATTAAATGACTGATTTGTGTCATCTGTGTCTGCACTCTTCCCCACGACTTATTCAGTTCAGTCCACAAAGAATAACCATTTGTTAATACCATAAACCAGAGTTAAACAAATCTAGTCCAGAGTACCTTGCAGCTGGACAGTTGCTATCCCAGCTAAAACACGTTAAAATCTCTTTAGACCCAGACCGACCCAGGGAATTGCTGAGACCCTACACTGTCTTGTCAATAGAAACCTTGTTGGTTTTTACTAATAATGGCAAAAATCACATTTACTGGGCTATAAAGTACCATTGGATAGTCTCTGAATCGCAGAATTCAGCAAGGATGCAAACTCTCCCATGACTGAGTAGCAGAACTTAGAAGCGTTCACACTTTCATTTCTTCTCTTGAATCAGGATAATGTATATAGGTCTGTTTGACCTGTGCTTCTTCATTACCACCAGGAGACCAACCAGCAAAAAGTGTTTGATTTTAATCGCCAATATAATCCTAGTTGATAGGAGGTCCTAGTTGATAGGAGGCTGACAATGAGCCAGCACTGTGCTCTTGTGGTCAAGAGGGCCAATGCCATTCTGGAGTGTATCAGAAGGGGGGTGGCCAGTAGGTCTAGAGAGGTTCTCCTGACCCTCTACTCTGCCCTGNTGACATTCTGTGAGTCTGTGATAATTTGCACAATCAGCAGGAATACTGCGACTATTAAAACTAAGAGCTATAGGTTGTAGAGATAAGGTAAACATCCCCGTAGCAAAGGAGACCATGGTATAACCTGTAAGGCCATAGGATACTGGAGATCACATGCTTGAAGCTAAGATACACACGTGCAGACACTGGGCAGCTTTTACATGAGGTAATTCACAACAATTTCTGGAACTGGGCTTGTACACAGACACAACTAGATCCCATATATATGACAAAGATCGATTATAAACAGAAGGGGGAATATCATAGTCACATCTGGTTAACTTTTGCACTAAGCAATCATCTTAAGACTGGAAACTACTATCTTCATGTATCTATTGCATATTTCAATGCTATTTGCTGGCATTCTTCTGAAAAGACTCACTGGAATATTCAATTTTCTTTGACAGTCTGTGTTCACAGATGTACATCTTTAATATCAGAAACACTTGTTAAACATTTCCAAAAGGATCTGATCAGCTTCTTGATAACAAAAAGGACTTTTCCGTCAACTTGCTACATGACTACATATCTTACCTGTGTACAGTGTTTACACCATGTGCTAAATTCAAGATGTTTTAAAATACCTCCTACACAATAGTACACAAATGGTGCATTTATTTAAAAAATATAATTTTCCAATGCAAAAAAAATCTATATACCTTTTTGGTCCATCTTTGCCTCCATGTTTTAGAAGTACTCAAAAGTTTCAACCACACTGTATTTTAATGTTACAAGCATAGACATTAATATCTTGGTGAACAGTTAAGCATTGTCACTCTCACTGAGGGGATGGATGTACAGTCTGCCTCATCTGGAGGAAACTCACCCCAGAGAGTGCCACAACCTCCCAGGGCCCCTCCAGCAATATTTCACCACCCTCATGGTAAAGAATTTTTCCTAATGCCTGGTCAGACTTTCCTATGCTCTGACTTCTGCTGATTGCCTCATTCCTGCATTTGTGCACCTCAGAGAAAAGCCTATCCACTTGTCTTCACTGTAGCCTCTTATGGCTTTAGCCAGCAATAAATCCCCCTGCCCTGTTGGCCTCTTCAAGGCTGAAGAATCACAGCTCCTTTGGCCTCTCCTTGTGTGCTACCTGCTCCAGCCTCCACTGGATTAGTACCAGTAGGTTAATGTCTTTCTTGTACTGTAGGAGATACAGTAAATTGGTACTTTCCATTTAGATTATCTATTTTTGTTCATATAGTTACTGATAGTGTAACACTTTTAACGTCTTCTCCAGCTGTACCCTCCTCTCAAGTTTTATCCTGTTCAGTTTAGTTGGATGCACTTGTACTTCATCTTGTCTCTGAAGATCAAATTTCTTCTTGTACTTCCAGTGCTTCAGTTACCTCTCTTGCCACTAATCAGATAGCCCCTGTTTTAGCATATTTAAGATTTTTTTTTTACTGTTTTAATTTTGAAAAATCTTGTTCTGCTTGCTGGGTACATCTGCAAGAAGCTGGAACCAAAGGGTATGGTCCTCTCTGAAGAACGGAATAACACACTGGCCTTGACCCAACAAAATCTGTTAACAAGACTACTTGTAAAGAAGATCCAGGACTTGAGAATTAGGAGAGTTACAAAGCTCTTCTGAGTTTTCCTCTGCAAAGTTTCTAACAGCACAGCTCTACCATATCCTGGTATAGAGTACTCCTGAGTACCCTCTGCAGTCGATGAGAACAGAGGATACTCAGGACTTAGCAGAAAGTAGTCTCCTTTTTGAAAGATCAAGCTCTTGAAGAACCACCTGCTGTTAGGAATACGACCTCTTCAGGTACTTAAAATTATTTAATTAGCATTATAAACATTAGACAGAACAGAGTTGGCAAATTGTTCTAGCAGATGTAAGGGAGCTGTAATTGCAGGTGTCACAGAATTTAGTACAAAAGATGGTGTTTCCGAAATTTGGTTGTTTTTTTTTAAAGTGTTTTAAAAGGCTGTATAAAGAAGGGAAACAAGCAAGCTATCAGGCAGTGGATTGTTGGTTTATTTTCTCCTCAGTGGTTTCGGACTAAGAATAGAGGGACCACATAGCAAATGACTTGCTATTAAATTTGCACGTGATATATAGTGCAGCTGCATGTAGTGTGCAAGAACATCTATAGAATCATGACACATGCCGCATCCACCCCCCAGGAGCATGACATTATGCTGAAAATGATTCAGTTGTAAAAGCAATATAAATCCAATTTATATATGCTTTCTCCACCTTCTCCTCTCCCTTCTCTTTTATGTTAACTAAAGGATTCTGTGAATCCTCAAGGCATCAGTACAAAGTCACAATATAAAAGTGACTAAGCACTTCAGGAGTGTCCGGTTCTTTCATTAAGAGCTAGAATGCCTGTATGTCTTTCCTGAAGAAACTGAAAAGTTTAGGAAAGAATGACCAGTGGCAGAAATGCACTAGACAGCAGAGCTTACTCTGAGTAGAACTTGACACAGTTTGCAGATGCAATTTAACTCTTCAGAAATCAAGGGGTGATTTTGTGTGTCTGTGCCTAGTGTAGTTTTTCTGTTCAAAGTGAGCAATAGGATTGCTAGCAGTCTTTACTTCAGCCACATAAATGACAGCACAAAGTACAGTGATACAGAAAATAGTTCTAATGTAAATGTATAGATTTCTAAATTGAGGGGCATATCCTTGCCTGGAATTTTGTGGGTCCCCATGGCTCACCATTCAGATGCAGCTATTTTGGAATTTGGTAAAAGTCCCTTTAAGCTCCACACTGCCACAAAGAAGGACTGTGCCTTTTTCAAAATCCTTGAAGGCTTTTATTTTCCTCAAATTTACTTTAACAATATGTTTGCTTTCTTCTTCTAAATACTCTACTGTTTGCTTTATAAATAGTTTCTTCACACTCTCTAGATTTTTTAAGTAAGAAATTTTATAATGGCAATGCAAACATTGATTTTTGTAAAGTCTGGAGTAGTATGAAGACTATGTAATGGTAATACCATGACAAGGCAAACTGATGCTATTAATGTTTGAATCATCACTAACTTGTCTCTTTGGAAATGCCTTACTTTCAGTCATTAGGACAGCTCAGGCATGAAGCTCCAAGAACTTTTTCACATCCTTTACACAGCCTGCAGGGCAAGCCTGAAGCTAGAAGAGTCATCCATCTGGGTCATAATATTCAACTTTATACCCATTAAATTCCTGCAACCTAAGTGTAAAAACACAGCCCTTGTGAGAGATTTCCTTAATGATTTTATTGATGGCCTACATTTTGAGTTTACTGACTTGCAGATACTCTGGTCAAGTCCTTTGAACTCTGCTTCATTCACCATCTGAACAAAGCCTTATTTTCCTATTTCAGAGAGACTTGCTGTGTATAAGTCAGAAGGTTTTTAAAGCACTATGATGATGGAAAAGATATGCAAGTATAACTCATATTACCTGACATTTGCTTACTATTAAGGGTATATTTATCTCTTAATTAAATTAGATATGATTCCTCATTTAATAATACAATGATTTTTTTTTAACTTCCACTTCCCAGTTTGCATGTTCAGTAATTGCTTGCACAGGATACATAATCATGTGCTCCACCATAGCAGAAAGAAAGATCATACACCCTGTAAATCAGTTGTGGAGTTGGAAAATGCTTTTACTGACTTTTCAGTACCCCCGACTTTCACATGGAGATGTGCATATCCAGTGGCCAGGTGTTACTGCAGCCAACTGTGGCCACTCCAAGCTAGAAATTAGTGTCTGACTGAAGCACCCTGCTCACTAATCCTTCCATTAGTGGTGCTTGTGTTTTAGCCAGTCTCTTGGGTAAATGGTCCAACAAACAGCAAACAGCTTCATGGAGTCCTGGGCTCCAGTTAATAATATAAGTAGTGATTTCAATTTTTAACAAGTTAGCACTGTAAGGAGTTGTGGAAAAATGTACCCAAGAAAGCTACATTTGTATGATATGTAAACACTAAAATTCCCCTCCTGCAGCTTTTACTTTACATAACTCAAAGAGTGTCATGGTGATCTAAAAAAATTTATTTTTCTCATGATGGAGACGCAGTGGTTCACAGAGACCAGACACACACACACACGGATACATACACCACAGATAAGTGATTTGAAAAAAACAGTTTATGAAATAAATACAATTCTAAAAAGTAAAGATATTTGGTTTAGACCCAAGGGAGCCAAAGTCAGCATTAAAATGTTGTTGCTGATCTATTTTAGTTGGTTGTCTTAATTTCTTTTTATGCCGCTGTGAGACTCGTTGTTTACGGCATCTCAGTGAGAAGAATATCCCGAAGGAAATTACTGTCAGCAGCCAAAACAAGTATCCATAATTCATCCTAAAGCACCGACAACTTAAAAGTATTTTTTTCTGCAAATCCATATATCAAACCATATGAATAAAGGCAATGCATATCTCTTTAACAGATCCTATTTTTTAAAAACTGCATTGTAAGCATAGATCTTAGTCATTAAATTTCAATTACTAAAACAGGAAAAAGAAATAAAGTTGTGAACTGTATTCTATACATCATAGGCAGGTTTAAAATAGAAAACCTAGCTAACTATTGCCTATTCAGTCCTCATAATTACACAGGGAACATCCATAAACCTGGTAGTTGCCTACAGATACGCCTGGGAGGAGCCACAGCGAGGCCATGTCAGCCTTCTTCAGAAGAAACGTTTTGGGGTGCTAATCCCCAGTTGACAGAAATACCAGGATGGCATCCAAGGTATCACAGCTCAAAATGTTCCCCAAATCAGGCCCTATCTGCAGTGCGTCACACAAGCACAGATGTGCTGTGCCATCTGTGCGTGGAGGTGTTTAAAGGCCTCACTGTGCTCTGATGAAGCTGCTGTTTGCTTTACAGTTACTAACACTCATATTTTGGCATTTGGGCAGGGAAGCTGTGTGCTGCTATAGATACCAAAAGGCCAGTCAAAAGTAACAAGTATGTGTAGGACCTTGAATCTTATTGATAGTGAAAGCTTTACTGGATGCTTATGCTCCATGGTGAGATTTATTATTTTTTATCAATGACGGTATGAAATGGTACCTTGAAAGTGGTACCTACCTTTACTGTGCCATTTGATTCGTTTAACTATAGGCAGCAACTTGCCAGCCTTCTGCCTCATCTATACCAGGCAGCTTGTCCCTGAAGGCAATGCCTTGCAGGCAGTGGACTGGGTGCCCTTCACTTTGCCTCCCCTGCAGCGCCTTTGATCCAGAAGGCCTAGGGCCAGGAGAAGGAGGTCGTTTCACATTGCTTAAAATACCTTATAATTTGATAGGTTTGCTTTTNATAAATTCCAAAGCTGACTCCAAGCTGGTGTTCTGGTGTCCTCTCAAGCCTGAAACTGCTCTCCACAAGTCATAAATACCTGTCTTGGTGGGGGTCTTTGCATCCACAGTTCAGCTGTGTGTATCAACTGTCCAAAAGCAGCTTTAACAGATTCAAAATGGAAGGCAGCTTTGCACAGAGGCATTATCTATAGGCTAAAGAATTGTATCTGGGAACATCGATACAATTCTGTTCCTAGCAGCACTGTGATTACAGAGACTTCTCCTGGGTTTTAGCAAAGTTTATTTCTAGATTTATAGCAACAGAAATGAGTTTACATTGTGTGTTCCTCTGAGCACAATGAAGAGCATGTGTGTTTTTGTGTGTCAGGCTCAGCCTACTGAGGACAGTAAGCAGTTCCCTGTGCTGTGAGATCTCCAGCATGGGCAAGTGCTGTTCCAGGGGCCTGTGACAGATGTGAGAGCCCTTGGTCTGGGATTTGCAAATGTTTCCAAACTGACCTCACATATCCTGAGTTAACAATGAGTAGCTTGAGTCAAGTTGTTTAGCTCTAAAAATCCCATCCAGAGAGCAGATTTGGAAGCTTTCTGTAGAAAATCAGTGAAAAACCTACATCCCCGAGTGCAGCAGCATGGCAGTCAGTGTGAGGGTGGTCTCGTTTCTGCTCTTACACACACAGAGGGAAAAAAAAAAGTGCCAAACTCATTGTCTCAGTACACAGCTTATTGCAACAAAAAGAGAGAAACCTCAGCATGCATTCAGACTTGGAACTGCAAACGTTGTTTACTGAACAGCAGTTGCTTACAGAGTGTCAGCACATTATGGAAAACCTCCTCAAATCAAATGCTCTTGGGGGATCAAGAAATTCAAGATACATTTCCACCCTGGGCTGGTGCATACCAGTATGCAGCATAAAAAACTTTCTTCTTGTCAGTGCAGTATAGGGGTGGCAGTCAGGGGGCACACTCATCATGACAAGCAAACCCAAGAGGCACCACATAAGGTAGCATGAGAAAATGAAGATAGCAATAAAGAAGAGGTGGAAGGTGCAGTACTGTGTGGGGCACTGTGATGGCTGAATTCTCAGCTTCAACTCTTTAGTTAAGGAATTTCACAGTAATTTTGATTAAGCTTAAATAGTAATAAATGAAGTGCTCTGGCTTGCTAAATACTTTCTTAAAGTCTAACTGAGCAAAGATTGAAGCTGAAAAAATTCAATGCATCTACAGCACTTTCCCTTCAGCCTCTGCTGCAGGTAAGTGCTGTCCTGTGGCAACCTTCTTAGGGGTGAAGCGAGTTAAGAGAGCTTAGATGAGGCAGGTCATGTGAGAGGCTGGGGTTCAGTAGCCCTTTATACCGGGACACAAACCTGAGTAGCAGAATCTGTGAGGAAATATTTTCTGCCATTTACTAGAGGGACAGGGGAGAGATGGGAGGACTCCTAGTAGCTGTAGGAGGGGCGGTAGGTACAGTTAAACTAGAAGGAGGGGAAGGGCTCAGGAATATAATGAGGAGGTGGGGGAAATGACACTGGAATAAAAGGGTGAGTGAGTATATGAGATACCCACTCATCCTGGCCTTCCTTTGTTCAAAGTACTCCCTCAAAGGGTGGGTACAAGACTTGAATAGACGGGATGGATGTCAAAATATTTCCGTAAGGAATATAGTGTAATAAATCAAAGAAAAAGGGCAGAATGGAGGCAAGGAGCAAACGGTAGAATTATTTTTATTCTAAGTGAATGATTATGTCTCCTGGGTGATTACACATAAGGATGGTGATGTGTTGGGGAGGACTGCTCAGCTAGATAGGAGTGCTCAAATTGCAATCATTGAGCTAGAGTGCATGCAAGGGTGTAAATAGGATAAAAAGGGTCAAACAGACAAGTAAATCCAGCTAGAGTCAATGTGTCCAGGGCACTGCAATCGACAGGAGTTAAGATAACTATGATGCATGTGTAGGATGACAGCTTTCAGAGAAAGATACTCTGAATACTTGAAGAACATGATCAGAGAGATAGCTGATAACAGACTATTAAAAAAAAAACTTTGAACGTAAATAACTTGCAGGTATGGGTCAAATACAAGATAGATAATTTCTTCCAAGTTGTCTACTGAAGCAAGGCCTCCAGCAAGAAATACCTGCTGTATAACACGCACCTATAAAAATCATACCAATATAGGACTGACAGAAGACAAGGGATACAGTGCTGCTGTACTATACCCCATTCATTATACTTCAATGAGCTTAAAGAAGGAGAATGCTTTATCAGAGATGTTATAGCTCCTGGGGCATTAAGAAAACACCTTGTGCAACACAAGGAGTTGAAAAAAAAATAGTTGCTGTGTTTCCTCAATAACTCAGCAGCTGTTTTTACTCTCACTAGTATTTGTAGCTGCCAACTAGCTCTTTCCCTTTTTGACTCAAACAGATAGCTTTTAAATTTGAGCCAGATTTAACTTTTATCCATTTGTTTCCTGGCACTGAGGGTTGATCATTACATGCCCATGATGGCTATATATATGTAAGACCCAGGGCTTTTTATTTGGCTGTGGTATTGCTAGGCACTGCCATCACTTCCCTATTTAGCAATTGTTGTATACCATCTGCACAGTGACTGGATCTAGACCTTTTGTTCCTGGAATGAGGACCTGGAATAATAAAGGTTAAGTTTTAAATTCCTAGTTACAGAGGCTGGTACATCTGAGCATTGTCTCACTTGTTTTTTGTAAGAATAAGCAGTGTTAGTGGGAAAAACATACCATTGCTCCCCATTTCACTCAAAAGTCAGGGAAAAAAAACAGATGAAGATTCCTGCACTGCATCCAACAATCCTTATTTTTCCCCCAGGAGGTTACTGGGAACTTAATGCTAAGGAATTTCGGAACTCCTCTTTGCTCCATGTGGAGCAAGGTCAGAAATTACTATGGGAACCTTTGCCAGTTATGCTTTCAGATGTTTAAAATTACAGTTACATTGCTTTATTTATATGCTTGTGGTTTATGACAACACAGAAGGTTATGACACAGCAGCCTTTTTCCATGGGTTGAGGGAGACTGTTCTAATACTCCTAGCTTCTGATGCCCAGGTACCCTCTGCTCAAACAATCCTTTGGTATTGTAGAGAGTCATGTAGTGCTGAGCAGATTGTATGTAGCCTGTTGTATCTGCTAGTATATGGGAATACTGCAAGGAAAATAGAATACCACAGCTTTAGTGGTTTGGTGTTCCTGACAGTCAGTGTAGTAAGTTGGAATAAACTGCAAAACCTCAGTGTTATTTTCCACAGCAGCCTGGCATTCAGAGAGACCCAGGACGTGGAGCCATAACTACACGCTGTTTCCCCCTTCCCCAGACCAGCTTTCTGGCCAAAGTTAATGATTCATAAGATTCTGCACATATTTTACTGCAAGCTTCCAGATTTGCATAAGTAAAAGCTTATGCAGCTTCTGTAGGGAGATCCTTAATGAAATTGCAGTACAAAACATTGATATTATGTAATTATAGTAGTTCATCATAACTTAAATGAAATTGTTACTTTAAACTTGCACTAAGTGGCTCACAATGGAACTTTTGTATGACACACCTACGAAACAAATAAGTTAATCACAATATGTGTAATTTTTAATTTTTCTTTCAGTCATTCTCTCTTTGTAATTAGCATGAAGACTATCCTTCAGTCAAAACTAGCCACCTGGAAAGTTTCAGCTTGTAGTATGCAGCTTTTTTTGTGAATTATGAATGTACAAAAAAAAGACCTTTCTCCCTACAGCCCTTTCCTTGCATAATTCAAATATGAATGAATGAATGAATGAATTTTAATTTTACTTGCCAAAAAAAAGAAAAAGAACCCTATATTTCAGCTGATAACAAGCATGAAAAATTTCAGATGAAAGGGATTTTTTATTTTTTTTTTTAATATTATGAGCATGGGAGAACAGCAGGTTAAGACAGAAGTCTCAGTGCAGCCTTAACTATTACTATTGCTAGCAAGCAAATGCTATATCCAAGCACTAAATCTTGCTTTGTGCTGCCCTGGTGCACAGTAGTGGGGAGAGAATAGAATAATAAAAGCCGGTCTCCTTACGCAAACAGCAGGGCATAGCACTCAACAGAATACAAGAAGAAGGTGAGCCTGCCTACTGTTCTGGCTTGCTAACCGTATATCCCAAGGTCTGCGGGTTAGCTGTCACCTCTAGCTCCGGACAGCTACCAAATGTACTTCAAACGCTAGCAAGGGGCACATTTTGGTCCTTTCCAGAAGAACATTCTACTAATTCTTTTCCTCCAAATATACTGTGCTATTAAATAAAGTATTTGAAAGAAGTTCATATAAGCAATGTGGTGGTTTAACAAGTCAAAAAAGGAATTCAATAGCTGCTAGATTTTTTTCTGATTAACTATTTTAAAAAATACCGAGCTGTGAAGAAGAGATTTTATGAAGGCCCTCACTTACCTTACTACTTTTCAAGCAATGCAGGCAGTGATTTTGGCTCAGACCAGTACCACTTTGAGGATGAACTATCACAGGAATGAAATATTGTGATCTGGAGCACATTTCTGCATCGCATTTTCTCTTGTTCCTAATACTGCCCTGTTGGTAAGCCCAGCTCTCCTTATCTACCTAGAAAAAGGGATTTAAGAATTTTTCAGTTATTGTTTATCAAAAAGCTGCCTACTACTGTGGTGAAACAGTAATGAGTACTTCAGTATTACCTTAGGGATTCACATCGATTAGAGGATCAATAGAAAGGATTTGCATATGGCAAGCCTGGACATAAAAAATTCCCTTCTAATCTGACACAAGTTGACTGTTGCAAGTTGAGTTTGGCAGTAAGTAGCCAAAATTGAGTTGTCAGCATCCTCCTGCATAGTGGAAAAAGTTGTTGCTTTCTTGTGCAGATGCAAGAGTTTCTGTGGGAAAACAGAAGATAATCACAGTTCTGAATGTCTCTGTGGATTGGTAATGTCACTAATACATAGATCACTTGTGCAAATTCAGTCCCAGCTGGATGGGAGATTATTGAAAATTGTTGTTGTGTGATTGATATAAAATGAGTTGTCAGCATGATTCAATGCCTCCAGGGCAGATGTCCACAGCATAATTGGCACCTGTCAGAAGCAAAGAATTCCTTGGTGCAGAGTAACAACTACTCATGCAACCACCCAAACTAGACCTTGCATGCCAGGGCTGAGAGAAGGCAGGAAAAATCAGTTTTGACTTTGGGGCAGGATCTTTTATGCCATAAAGTCAAGAAGAGATTTGACATGGCTCTTGGTGCAGACTTTTCCCTTAGATCCAGGCTAGAATGCTATCATCTCTCCTGCTGTTTGGTCAGTGCTTTTCCTAAGAATTAGAAGAAAACACACACGCTTGGTTATTTGTTATTATTGTCATGGTAAAAGTGTATTTATAAAAAATGGTTAATAAAGAAGTTTTTGCAATTTCTTATGATAAGAAATGTTGTGAACAATTGTATTTTCCTATTTGTTGAACACCTCCTCGCAGCAATAGCTGAACCATACAACTAGGGAAATAAGAGAGTGTCTTCTCACCAAAAAGTAAGCCAAAGAAACAGTTAGGACTGACCGTACCGCAGCATTAGTATTACACCATTTGCAGTGACCGTATTAGTATTACACCGTAAACAGTGACCTATTGTTTACCACGGACTCGATTAAAACAGATTTTTTTTTTTCCCTAATAGTCACCAAATAGCTGTCATATGGTTATTACTGCCTTTGACTGAGTGTGGTACAGCCAACAACAGGAACGAATTCAATTTCCCATCACCAATCTGTCAAGCTGGCCACCTTCTTCATGGAGCTGGTGCTTTGGGAGGTACCAGCTGAAGGGCTTTCCATTAAAATTCATTTTGCTGTCTTCATCAAGTGCATTCCTCAACTTTCCTTCTTTCCTTTTATCTCTGTTTCCTTCTTTAGATTATTTTTCATTATGCCTCCCCCCCAACATACACACACTTTGCCTTTCATCTCTATATGTATGCTATTCCAGCACTTGTCAGCCCCAGCAGGAGGGACATGGTAGAACCAAACAATATGGTATGTTATGTGGAAGAAAATATTATTATCAGATGCCTTAGAACAATCATTTATTGTCACACTTTAAAGAGGTCTGCTATGTTATTTATTTTATTATTCTGTATTAGGTACATGGTTTAATTTTACAGGCATTATTAATCACTAAAATATATTACACTTTCAGCCAGGATGCTAACATTTTAAATGCATTCATCTTGCTTCTTTAAACAGAAACATTGGGCCTTCTGCACTGCCCTCCCTCCCCTCTAGTCAATAAATCCTTTCTATTGATTCAGGAAATAACTCTAAGCACTGTTTTATATTTTAAGTTCCACTAGCCACACTCAGCCATATAATTTTGCTTAATAACAAATGGATCTTCTATTTTTGCTGGTTACTACGTTTGGTTATCAAACTCAGCTCAAAAGAAGAGCTAGGAAGAAGAGCACAAAACCTCTAATGACAGCGAGTTGCCACGAGAGACTTCCTAAAAGAATGTTAAAATAAAATAAAGTATCCGTTAAAAGTGCATGTGTGTGTATAAAAAGCAGCCTCATCAGTAGATGAATGATAAATGAAAAATCCATCCATGAGTATGGATTCCCTAGAGCCAGCCTGGATCAACAGACAATATGGATTTTTGATAATTCATGGCTTTGCCATTATTTATTCTCTCCTGAAATATGCTCTGCAAATCTCAGAGAGATAATTAAAGAATTTTCATACTGTTTAACTAAGAAGTGCAAATTGTATTATATTCTGTGTATCCCAACCCAGGGCAATATCATCAGTGTTGTTTAATTGTTGCAAATAAAGTCATCGCATTTTAATAAATTGTTTTCATTGTCACTATCTACAGTCAACCATTTCTCTTCTCGTTCATGGATAGGTTAGTTACCAGGTAATCTTACAGTTAATATATACCGCAATGAGGCAAAATGTAAGAAAATGCAAAGGTCAAAAACATGTTTCTATTATGAAAAAAAATGAATGATAATGACATAATTTTTTCAGCTCATCAGGTTCTTTGCTAAGTGCCTCTGTTATTGCCAGATCAGTAGTGTATAACAAAGAAATGCTTTCTGTAGGCTGCTTCATTAGCCTGCCCTGTAGGACCTCACCTCAGACCTTTCACTAATCTGTTGGCCAGCTCAATAGCCTTGTTAGTTCTATTCACTTCTTCCCGGCAGCGGATTTTCTCAGCTGTAGCTCTCTCAAAGGCAGTGGTTAAGGCAGCCAGGATTGTGTCTAGTTCCTTCAAATAAAAACAGTAAGAACCAACTTTGGACATTATAACAATACATAAAAATATTTCTGCTGTCCCATTTTGTATTTCTGAAAGTTAAATTGCACAGCAGAAGAGAGGTGTTTATAATGTTTACACTGACCAGGCTCAGATTTTTGTCTAGGTCGCGCCCCAGAGGTGGATTCGGGAAAACCTGGGGTGAATGTGGCTGCTCTTCAGATTTTGCCTACTTGTTCACAACACTCTTCAAAATGAAATTACAAACTTGATTTTATATTAGTAAAAAAGGAATGTCACCTTCTCCCAGAGGATTCTGAAATGAAGTGAAATATAATACATTTCTTACTATGGCTGTATATTCTCTATGAGAGATCAAAAACTTGCAAGGATGGCTGTTTGGAAATGAAAGAGAACAGAAAGGTTTAAAGATGATAGATAAAATACTGGAAAATGTACAACTCGGTGTCCTTTACTGACTTTCAGTTAGACTATGCTTCCCAGTGCACAAACCATTTCTGAAAATACAGCCTGAAATCCCCAGCCACCTTAGATTTGGGATCAAGCAGCTCAGTGTCTGGTCTATCAAAGCATTTAAGCACACAAACAGTCCCACTGGGTCAAAGCCTCAGTTATTCCCAGGGGGAGGAGTGGAGTATAATTCAGCATGGATGACTGAGCATAAGGACAAGGCAAGAATGACATGCAACCCAGCAGAGTCTCGGGCAAAGCACCCAAATGACTCTCAGTGCAGAAGATGAACTGTCTGGGGAGCTGATAAATGAAAAACCAGAAAGGTGCTGTAAGACCCCAAGGTAGCAAAGGACTCACAAAGAGCTGTTGTTGGGTGCAGGTGGACAGAGCAAATAGATGGAGCCTGGGGCTGTTCAGGCAGCCAGAGAAATGCACATGAAAGAGATGTGATCCCTCCAGCAGCAAACTCTGCTCAGCAAATAGGTGTCCCTGCAGTTCAGCAGTATTGCCCAGGGAAAGTCAGAGCTGAGCATGGCTCTTAGGAGAGGGCTGGGTTTTATCCCAGCTGTGCTGCTGACGAGCTCTGTGCACCTTGGGGATGATCGAAGGACATTGCTGGGAATCTCCCTCAAGTAATGGTGAAGGAGCGCCTTGAAGCACCCTATTGCCTCCTGACTCGAGGACACCACGAGGCACTACCTGTGTGTACTATAGGACATGAAAAGGAACTGCGTGATGGGACAGGTAGATAATTTGTTGGGGAGGTTTGGAAAAACAGAGTAAATTACAGAACTAACGTTTCTAAGAGGGGCCAAGTATACCCTTTAAAGAAGGGCCCAGTAGGGGTTTTGCAGCACCCACTCAGCCTGCAGGGATTCAGGAGCAAGAAGAGCTGGGGCATGTTACCTCCTGCCTTCATGTGCCTTCGTGCAGGTCAGAGAAGGCAGCACCTCTGCCAGAAACATTTCCTGCCAGGAAGGATGGGTGAGTGAGGCACACTGACCGAATCCTGGCTCTCCTTCCTGCATAGGAAAGATCCAGACACTGGCTGGGAACTTGTGCATGAAGACAAACATCCACTATAGTGTCAAGGCACCTCATATGGCTGCTGAGTGGGGATGTGGCCCGATCATTTACCTGAAACATAAAAATGTGAGTGATAAATTATACTGGCAAATACCTTTGCTTTATAGTATGAATCATGATGAAAATACCTCAGACATAAAAAGGTGTTATAAATAATTGAATTTTAGATACCCCTAAAATCACCAGAAGTCTTTTTAAATACATCTGGTGGTTCTGACTTTAAAGTTCAGGTCCTTGGGCCAACCAGAATTCCATCTTTCTCTGAGATTTCTGTCTCCCACTGCAGTGCCCTCCTGCAAAGCTTGTAGCTTGATATGTATATCCATTGCCTATACACAAATGACAGCTGACAAATGGGTAGCAATAGGTCTGCAAGAGAGATCAAGGACCAGCACTTAGGCACTGAACCTAAGGGGACGGAGAGAGAAAAAAGCAGAAAAGCTACCTGCTGTGCTGAGCATGGATGCTGCAGCTTTCATGGTGGGGAGCAGAACTTGCTTGAAGACTGTTTTTAGCAGGTTGTTCAGGAGCTAGGAATGTTTTTTTCACAGTTTTGGCTCTACCGAGACAGGCTGAAACACTTTGTGAGCTCTCAGACCATTCAATATTTGGCAAATCTTCTTGTAAAAGAATAAAATAAAAAGGAGGTATCTAAAGAAATAATATAAGTGGACAATAAAGACATAAAAGATATAACTTGGGTTTTGTTTTTTTGTTTTTTTTTTAAACAATGGAAGCACAGTTTTAGATCCTGCAGGTCAAACCCATGACCTGCATTTGAAAGATACCAGAGGCAGTGAAAGTGTTGGCATGTGGATGGACGGGAGTCACCTGGGGAACTGGAAGCTGTGAGCTTGTCCACAATTTTTTTCAAGGTTTTATTATATAAAATATTGCATGCCAGGAAAGGAACATACCTCACCGTTGGGTACCACTTTTTCCCTCTCATCTTTTTCCTACCTCATTTGCAATATGAGCACTCCTTCTCAGTACCCCTACTCAGCTGGCAAGTTATCCTTAATGTGGAATGGATTTGGGCAAGGGCAGAGAGGCCAAGCTGCAGGTGAAGAGCAGAGCCGCACAGCACTACTCCCTATTCAAGTGGAAGTCCAGAACAATCAGGCCCTTAATGTGTTACAATTCATTTGACTATCCACGGTTTTGACTCTCTGTAAATAATGTGCTAAATGGATAAAAGAAGATACCATTTTTCCTTCTTTTCTCTGAGTTACCGATAACAAGACAAGTTCCTTCCCTTACAGTTTGTGCATATAAATGTGATTAATGTAAAAAGAAAAAAAAAAAGTGCCAAAATCTCTTTTTCTTTCTCTTTTTTTTTTTTTTAAAGCATTGCCCTTTTCAAAACAAGGGGAAATTCAGTATAGTTTCAGTGCCACAGTGATCAAACAGTGTCACATCACTATGGCAATTGCTGCCCAGGCCAGGAATACAGATCAGCTTTAATTGTGCAACGCCTTATTGCTGGTGCATGTCAATCAGAACCTATGAATTGAGAAAAATTTGCTCTGTTCATTCTGTTAAATGATGTATCCAATTAAACCTGTTAGAATTCATGATCTTCAGTCAAGGTTAAATGAAAGTAGTTACTCCTGTCAGCTAGGTGATTAAATGCTGCCTACATCAGGCACATTTATGTGCAAAATTAAAATTTTGGTATAAAGCATGAATCTTTATGCATGCCAGTTAATTATCTTGCGGTTCTTCCATTTATTAAATGCCCACTGCATTTCTTCTTAATCATCAGCTTCCTTTCAAAACTTATTTCATACTCTACATTATACCAAATTTCAATGTTTAAAATGAAATGCTTTCTCAATGAAAACTTCCCCTTTTCAAGGGTTTGGCTGTTGCTATGTTACTAAAGATGGCCATTAACAGTTTTTTTAGTCATTGTGCAGAAGGTCTATTTGTGTTGTTTTGTTCGATTCTGAGAGTGCCTGATAGGAATCCCTCGAGTTGCTTCTGTTAGGCAGTTCCTCCTTCCCAGAACTATTTGAGTTCTGCTGCACATTAGCCAACTTCAGCACATGACAAGGCAGCAGTAAAACTAACTGCCATGGTGTTGCTTCTGCTTTATGCACAGGAATGGAAGGATAACAGGGCAGTTCAGCGCCACAGGGCATGTGTACCCGCAGCTGCCAGGCCCCTGCTTCCCACTGTCCTGAGCAATGGGACTAGCAAATCCAGTCTGGATGTGCAGGTACCGGAGGCACCATGGTGTCCAGGCAGGGCACCGCTGATGCCCTACGCTGACAGCTAAGAGGGTTGGCACTGTTCCTCCTGCCAGGTTTCAGAGCTGTATCTGTATTCCTTTTGGTCTGGCAATATAATGTGTCCCATTTGCCCTAGGCAGCTACCATATTGCAATATCATATTTTAATTAGAAGAAAAATTGTGTGTTGCATGCTTGAATTAAATTAAATTGCATATTTATATTTATAAGACACAGTATTGGCAGGATTTAAATGCTATATGAATTGAAGAACCAGAATACAGGTGTATTATAGTGATTTGTAGCTGAAACATTTGCTGGAAATACATACAAAGCAGAGCAGTACCAAATGCTAATTTAATACCCTAAGACAACACTCCATGTTCTTACAAGCGCAATTTCACATATTCCGCGTGAGCATTTGTCCCCTTTCATTATGAAAAGGTATTAAAAACCTTTGTTACAAACAAGCAACATAAAAAAATATGTCATACCACTTCATGACTACTAATGAATAATATCATTTAAACAGACCGGGAAATAAACGAGTATAACACATTCTACTAGACTAGTACTATAAATATGCACAAGGTTGTTATTAAAGAAAAATGCACACGGTAATTTTCTACTTGTAGGTTTTACAGGTGTAATTTTGAATCATAAAATATTTAAACCACATAACAAAGATGGAAACCAATGGAAAGACCGACTGACAGCGATTCCTTGTGATCGATATGTGATGTCTCCATCTATCTTTGAGGGCCCACATAAATTATACTATGGTAGTGTGAACCTTCAGGATGGGTGATGTGATTAACTTGTTCAGGGTCACAACAGGGAGCATCTGATCGTCAGGATTTTACATCTGTGGCACTGCCATACGGCGGGCGCATCTGCAGAGGTCCCGCAGGTGCCGGCGGGTGCCCCGGTGCGCTCTAAGCACAGGCAGGAGGGCTGTGGGCAGCTCAGTCTCAGCTTCACGTTTCTGAGGAGCAGCTCGTTTTCTCTTTTCTGTCTGCGCCCTTCACATCGTCTGCAGTTCAGAGATCTGTTCTGCAGCACGCGAAGGTACGGATGTCACACAGGGGGATGTGACTACCCAGCCTGCCAGCCTCCCCGGGAGCCGCGGCGCAGCAAGCAGCAGTGGTTGCTCCAGCCTGCCCTTCCCAGCCGGCAGCAGCCTCCACTCCAGGCCCCGGGGAAGCAGCAGCATACAAAAGACCCATCCTTTCCTGCTCCCCCAGCAGCTGCAAATAATGGACTGCTCTTTCTCAGTGGCCGCGGAGAAAAACACAGATATTTTTTCCTTTTTTGTTCAGCAAATACAAGCTGTAAGTTAAAGCCCAATATCTTTGGATACCACAACAAAAGAGGGAAAAAGGGAACCTTCACAATTGCAGAGAATAAATCCTCAGGGGCTCTGTCAGGAGTTGGTGACACGCCAGGGAAGGTAGCTGGAGAATAAGCCGCTTCAGAGTTTTCTGGGATATCTATTGCTGAACCGATTCAACTCGCTTGGACAATCTAGAACTTGTATTTAATTCCTATTCTTCTTTCTCTACATGTTCTTGCTTTCACTCCAGTCCTCCAAAACCAGATATCATAAGCTGCAAACCCCAGGCCCTGCGTTAATGTCACCCCGTGAAACAATACTGGCAGGACAATTTATTTCTGCTCAAAACAATTTCCTCATCTTAAAATTGTGATTGTTAGGTTAACATCCCATTGAGATGAGAGAAGAAAAGAGCTGCAGTTTCAGGTTGTGTCTAAAATTTTAAGGAAGGCAAGCTGCACTGTTTTATCTTTGGCATACCATTTTATAGCCATAAGAACAAAAAAAACCCTTTTTAGTGGCAGATTAAATTGTGCAGAAACTGACTGACACTGATAAGGCAAACACTGCAGTCCGCTTAAACAGGCTGAGAGTTGCTACATCAAAGACTGCTCAGCCACGAGAATGTAGGTGCGTACACTCACACTCTGGTTTATTTGATTTCAGAAGCAATTTTATCTTTGAGGCACATATAAAGCAATATAAAAAAAATCAATAAATTTGGTCTGGAATTACATATTTTTAGTAGATAGATTTACAAAGAAGTTGTAGGTTAGATTATAGCCATTTCCAGGAAACTTACTTAGAAAGTAATTAAGTGTATTTTATCCTTTTTTTGTTTGTTTGTTTTGCATTGTGCTACTGAAACAAAACTAAAAAATATCGAATGGAAAGATTTTTTTTTTTTTACTGAATACTATAAATGAATGGAACAAGGGTTGTTAATGTTTGATTTTCCTTATCTGTACACATGAATATGTTATATGCTCATTTCCATTGCAAATGGAACATCAGAATGATCATTGCAAACTGAAATATACTGTACATTTCATTTCTTCATTTCTTTGAAAATACCACTGACAAAAATAATCAATTGTTAGTATTATTCCACTAAAGCTTTGCAACTCGATGAAAATTGAGTGAATTAATGATATCTATCCAGAATAAAGCAGACAACGTACTCTGGAGGGTTATTATTATTCATTGCCGAAACAAAGTCGGCCCTGAATCATGACTGGGCAATTGTGGAAGGCACTGTACAAACATGTAGTCTCTCTGCTTCCTGCACACTTCTCCTCCACCTTCCTCACATCTAATGAAACAAAATGAAGGCAGAGAGAAGATGTGACTCCCTACCATGGCCACATCCAGGAAACATGTGAGTAAATACTGAAGAAGGAAAAGTAGTATTTGAGATAAAAGACAAGGTTGTCACAAGAACAAATGTGTATAAAATGTCTGTGAATATATTTAGAGTGACAATTAGGAGGTTTCTATCCATCTGAGCAGTGATGTTCTGGAGTAGCATTCCTATAGGAGCCACGTGGCACAAGAAACCTTGCAAGGGATAAGGAGAAACTCACTGTGAAAGGCTGATAGTCTTTAGCTTTTTGTCTACTATTCTGTGTTTACTTTGAAAAGTGTACAGTACTGTCTCCTCCTCATTTGGCCCTAGACACTTCCAGAATGTATTAAACAATTTAAAAGTACAGTGAGAGATACTTCCTAGCCCAAAGTATTTTTTTTAAAGATAGAAAACAGAACCAAATGAAGAAAGAGCTGTAAGAGCAGGCATCAGCTCTGAGCTTGGAATGGCATATGAAGATACAGTAAAAAAACTACTCAAGGTGGAAGGAGGATGGGTACTTGGCACATAACAATGAGGCTTTATTGGCCAGAACCCCCCAAAAATATGTAGAACAAATATGCAGGAATAAAAGCATAGGAAGAGTATATAACAGGAAGGCAATACACCTCCTTCTGAACTGAGTGGAACTGACATCCGTGTACGCTTGGTCTTACTGCTAATGGGACACCGGGTCATATCCTGAAACCCCTTACTTATGCAAGTAATCCCACTAAAATCAATGGGAACCCATGACTGTAATGACTGCTTCCTTGTCTGTGCTAGGGATTGCAAGGTCAGGTCCATTTTCTGTGCAATATTGGATGAATGCTAGAAAATCAATATCTCTATTGAGACTTCTTCTTTTGGAGTAAAAATAAACCTGGATCATTTTGAGTTCAAATGTTCATTGTTCCTGTGTGTTTTTATAAATTCCTTTTGAAAGCAAAATGGTCAAATCAAAATGGAGTGAAATGCTCACCCTTTTGGTATGTTTTACAGCTTGTTGTTATAACTAGCTTTGTAATACCATAATGGTTAAAGGGAACTTTGTAGTTTCTTTGTATTTATTCTCTATCAGTTAAAACAGACGTAAGTTCAAGGTCACTGTTTTATGATATTTTTGTTTTAGCAATTCCCTCTATTCAAATGACTCAGGGCTGAGTTATGAGCGAGGGGGATAGAGAATGTCAGAGTCTGTTGATTGAGGAATTTTGCATATTATGGAAAATTTCTTGGCCTTTTTCCATAGAAAATTCAAAGGAAGGAGTTTCTTTTTCAATACGAAAATTTCAGTGCAGTCACAGAAATATAAGTTATTGCTATGGAGGATTGCTTTGGCACTATAGGAAAAAAATATTCAATTCTATTCACATTAGAGGTTATTATTGTACTTCAATTGCTGCAGAGCACCTTCAACTACCATTTTCTTTAAAATTTCTAGATTTAGCTTGGTATTTTCATTCTTAGTTTGCTGCTAATCTACAATTAATCCTACTTGTAATTGTATCCAGACTGAAATTTTATACTGAAAAATGTTAAATACCTGTGTTTGGTTGCCTTATACTTTACTTTGTGGTGGGTCAAAAGGAAACGATGATTTATCTGAGGCATAGAAATAAACTATTTTAAGGATTTTCTAACAGCTTCAGGTTGTTCTGCAGCAATGGTAAACCATTCTTGTCTTGAATGAAAGTTTAAGACCCATTTAATTATGTTAGAAATGTGATCAGCCTCATATCTGAGATGAACAGTAGACTGCTGCTGAATTCAAACAGTGTTTACAAAAGATGTTCCACAGCAAATAAGAGCAAATTCCATTAACCTTGATTATTATCGAAATAACTTAGAAATGTAAAGTCTGACAATTAAAAGACTAATGAATATGAAATGGTATGCTTGCTCTCAGAGAGAGTTCCTTAAAATATTGAGAAGATACATCCCAAATCCATTCTGCATCCACAACACCCTAGACTTCCACCATTTGATTGACCCAGCTCAAATCCCAAGGATTTTAATTACCAAGTATTAAAGGAAGGATCAGTTGTCTTTCAGTCCATCTTAACTGGAATTTTGGATGAGCAAGAAATAAAACTTTGATGACCAGGGTTCAGCTAAGGCGATTGTGTTGTTCCCAAGACTAATACAAAAGTATGGACTGACCCTGGGATTCCAGCCCAGATGGATTTATTGGTGTGCTGGGGAGCAAATCCAAGGATGTATTCAGTGCTCACTCCCTTTTAGCCACCTCTGCATAGCCTTTTTCCCACCCACTGTGTGACACATTAACTATAACTTCTTCCATGCTTGCACCACCAAACAAGTGACTGTTGTTCAGCTCTCTGACTGCTAACATCATTATTGACAAAACAATGCTCTGCAATGTATAAGAATAAGCTGTTGTAACGTTATTTATGTAATAATGTGCACTTTTCAGATACATCACACTTGTTTTTGGAGCTGCATTATTCGCACAACATGGTCACTAACACTAACATTCTTAATAGTACAAAAAAAATATAATTGAAAATTCAGGGGAACAATTGGAACCATTAAAACTTCATGTAAGCACAGTGATCACCACTGTCTGCATTTTCTGCCCTGCTTTACTTCATTACCTGGTTGTTATATTATTAATGCAAAAAAGCTCATCAGAACCCAAAGCAGTGGATAACATTATATAGTCCATTTTTTAACTAGGTATGCTGGCTACAGTAGAAGAACAAAAATATTCCAGTTCTTGGAAAAGTATAAAGCTCAGGCATCAAAAGAGGCCAGATACATACATATATCTTTTTGATATTCTCATATGATAGGAGGGTAGATTGATAAAGGACAGAAGAAATGCTAAATATGCACCATGACAAACAGTGAAAAATTAAGTATCGTAACTAACATTAATTACACTCTAGTAAGATGAATAGGCTGCTCATCATTAATGAGAATGTACACCTTTGTCTAAGTTTCACATCTACCTGTGATAAATGTGCTAATGGCGATAAAATACATCATAGTAACATTTGAATTAACAGCACACTAATAGATTGACATACAACTATGAATAAAGCATTTAATCATAAACACTGTACCACATTCAACAGCAAATTTTCTTTTTTGCATATATATCAAGAAAAATGGATAAACATTACAATCTTATTTTAGTTTATGCTGTGATAATCTAATAGTACTACCTCATACTATCCCAATATTTGCAATCCAGATTACTAGATACTTACACAGTGTTTTCTGGGAGACATTCAGGCAGAACAAACACTGTGAATTACTTAAACATTTCCAAGAGGGAATTGCTGTAGCCTAATAGTTTCCTGAAGATCATTCAAACAGTGCAAGCTCATCAATGTACTTCTAATGCAATTAAGCGGATGGTTTAAAATATTTTAATTGCTGCCAGGGTTCATCTAGGCTGCACTAGAGATGACACTGGACCTGTGCTTTGCCTGGTACAAAATCCTAAGAGACAGTATACCAGCAATGTGCACTACTCAAGCACAACTCATCCATCCATATGGACCACAGAAAGGCTCTGCAGAAGGTCACCAGGCCTATGGACACAAGTGAGAAACTGTGCCTGCTGCCATTCTCATGAACCGCACTGTGCCAAGGCAACTTCTACTGGTTATCTGCTGGGGGAAGATACAGCAGCATCCCAGGGGGAAGGAAGTCCCCGTGTGCAGAACAAGTCATGCACACATGGCCAAAGCACTTCAGTCTAGCTTTCCTCTTCTATCTAAACTGACAGATCTCTCCAGGAAGACATAAAGACTTGATAACTAATGTAGGGATTTCACACTCTTTATGTGTTATATGCTATTCTACTGCAGCACAAGCAAGCAAGCCAGCATTACAATACAGTATGACTGCAACGGCAGCTACCATATTCACACTGAAGACATATGTTTTATTCTTTCTTTGTTACACTAAATGGTACATTACCCTAGTGTTGTTTTCTTTTACATTCCAGTTGGCAACTTATTGATTAGGGGAACATTTCTGAGCTTCTCCCACCCATGCAATAATCTTTATAATTTCACATTTCTAAATGCTAAAAGGGCACTAATGCAAGTGGGAAGAGTTTCCTCTGCTATTTCACATACTTAAGGAGAAGATGTTATTGATTCATATGCTTTCCTCTGAAAGTGCTTTGCAAAGGCCATAAGTATTATTATTTTCATTTTAGCAAGGAGGGAAATGGCACACAGATTGCCCAAGGTCACCCTGCAGAACAGTGAGAGAACCAGGATTAAATTCAGATCTTCTGGGTACCCGTGCAGAGACTATTCTGCTGAGCTATTTTTTTGTTTTTTGGAAGGTCAGAATCCTCCAGATGAAACATGGATGTGATACATAGCCATTCTCACAGTATAAAAATTGTTTATGACACTAAAAATATTTTTTCTCTAGTACCTTTTAATAGCTATAAGCATGAAGTGAGTTTGTGTTAAAAAAAGCACTGAAAGAAGCAAAATTTTAAAATTTTGACCTGAAGAAATTTACACAACTTTTAACTCTTATCTTCTGGACTGCAATGATGTTAACAACTCAAGCACCGTGTGCAGCGGCAGCTAAAATTTTGCTTGCGCAAATTTTGAGTTGAACTCTTGAGTCACAGAGATAATCTTCCTTTACAGTTTTAACAATGACTGCAGAAATATATTCCTTATCAAAATTAATATGCTTCTGCAGAAATCCATCTACCTAAAGAAAAAAGGAAAATATGTGTGAAGATTCACTAATCAGATAATGAAATTTGAAGCTTGTGGAAATTACAATATGTGCCATAAATATACCAGCTTGATAAATTGTGGGTCAGTACCAGTGATGGTAAAAAGTGGTTCAAATCTGCTTTTCATATGTATTTTGAATGTAAGTTTGGATATTTCTTCTGACACTAAATCTGTTCTTTTTTTCCAAACCTTCCCTTTACTGTACATTATTGTGACCTGGAAATACAAGTCTGTCTTAAATGATAAATTTTCTCCTACTCTTCTTCCATGTCTTCCTCATGTAACTACAGTATTCTGAAACCTAAAAAAATCTATTAGTACAGAGAAATTTAAATGAGAGATCTCACGTACATAGAAAACAAATTATAGTTCGCATATTTCATTATTTTGCTATGCTTGTTAAAAAGAAAAAGGTAATTAGAGATTCTTCAAATACTGCAGTTCTACTTCAGTAAAACTGCTTCAGTAAAACTGTTAATATATAATACTCAGTTCTGGCCTTTACTTTGTATGAGCAACTCCCACTGACATCAGTATGTTCAAAGGGACTGCAGGATACTATTTTCCCATGGCTCCTATTGCTATTTTCAAATGGATAATGCTGTTTTTTTAAGCCCGTGGTTCTGAGTATCTTTAGTATTAGGCATGACTTTTTTATGCATGCTTGTTCTCTGATTTCAACAAGTCTTCTGGGTAATCTAGCAATTTGCTAACAACAGCCTCATAAAGAAAAATAACATGCAAACTATGCAAATATTTTATATCTCAATAATGTGTTTTGCAATCACTGTTTTACATGTCTGGGATCCTGGGGATATTCTAGCTGTTCCAGGATATGGCAAACAATTAATCTCTGGAGACAAACATTATTTAATTGGACTAATGACTGATTTACTAACATGAACTCCACTTGAAATGTGCAGCAATTTATTTCTTTTATTCACCAGGGACTGTTGCTTTTCTGAAATAGATCAGTAAGAAACCAAAGTAACAAAATAGTTTAGATTCATTACTTTGCAAAAAAATAACTTTTAATTCTTTAATCTAAATCTGGTATTAACTCCAACGGGCCAATCATTATCTTAATTTGAAACAACAGCTTGGTTTGTCTTATTTTCTTCATTGATCAATAGATCAAACTGGGTCTTCCAAGTAGTGGCATGAATAATATCTGGGATAGAACTGGTTACAAATCTATTAATGATTAACAACTCTGGATAAACTAAAGCTCCACCTATGCAGTAGTCAAGACATGATCTTCTTGACATGCTTTCTATTCCCACATGGGTCTTCTGCAGAAGTATGTGTGTGCAGACCTGTACAGTTGCTGCCTTGAAGCATACTGGGAGGGAAAAACCCATACCAATCAGCAGTTTTATGGTCAGCTATCACATCACCATCCATTATTTAACTTTAGTTTCAGTATGTTGTCACTTTGTATGGCAATCAACAATTTTCCAGTCACTCATTTTATTGGAAAACTGGGATTATATTCTTAAAGGTATGTGGATAGTGACATCTGGAGAGGTTGAAATATGTACTCTCCCACACCTCTGTCTCAAACAATTTTAAACCAGTAAGGATCAACATCATAAGCCTTTGATTTTCCATGGCATCGAGGGGAACAGACTAATTTGTGAAGTGTGTATCAGTGGTTTCTTCACCTCAGAATTTTCAACCATATTTTTGTAATTACCCTGTCCTTTAGAACACCACCAAATTAAAGGAGGCCATAGCTGGTACTCTTACTTCCTAACTCAGAACAGAATTTTGCAGTCTGCTATGATAGGAAGTCTGATTTTTTCCTGATGTGCATTCTGATCCTCTCTGGCTGAGGATTGGAATCTTTCACAGAGTAGGTAGGATTCAATCTACCTATGCCATCCCATAAAGCAAGTCTGCAAATTTATACTGTGCTGGTTCTTACCCGGGCCTCAGAATTTGTAAGAGTTGCAAAGGATGCAATGTTGAAACTGAACTTTGGTGCCTGACACTATCAGGTACATGAAATTTATCAGCATGATAAAGTGTTCCCCTCATGCAGTATCAATAGCCATCTTTCTTACATGGTATGAAATTAATCTTTCACTTGAAGCAACTTTCTCTTGGTCACTATATCTTATTTCTTGGTGACAAATGGACAGGATGTGCTACAGAGAGATCTAGCACAAAGGAGATGAGGAAATGAAAACAGGCATGCTATAAACTTCCCACTAACTACTGCTGTGGCATATCAGCACAGCTGTCACCAGCTGCTCAGCAGAATGATAAAAGTTAGTATTTCCCAAGCCTCAAGCAAAGCAGAAAGGAATTGTTTGTTTGCTTTTTTCCCTTTCACACATGGATATTATTTGGGAATTGCAGGCCTCCAAGGCACAGCAAGAACAGGGTACACTCTTGGGTAGGTGTTGGCTCCTCTTACAACTGCCTACCTAAAGCACATTAGAGCAAGTAAGGCTGAAGACTCTGAGTTTTCAGCCTGTGGTTGTCTGACGTAGTCCACCCCAAACAAGCCCATTAATGACGGCCCTCTTGAGAGGGCTGTCACAGAGCTGCATTACTAGTACACAGTAGACTGAAATTTCTGAAGCTTCTTTGGAGAAAGATTTTCTGTGGCACCCATGTGGAGAATCTGGGGTTTTGACATACATCTTGGAGCCTTTATGTTTTCTAAAAGCATACTGACATTTAAGAAGTGTACTCTTCAGCAATTTTTAAATACGTCACATTTTGCAGAAATAAGATGGCACAGGGGCTTGCAATTAACTTGGGAACATTTTGGGATTTTGACAAGCTCCTGCCATTTCTGTGATCTTTGATATTTTCCTGAAATATCACTAGAAAACCTATGCCTAGCAATAAAACCTCATTTAGTTCAAATGTTCAAATACATCACATTTCTTAAATGTGCTCACATGACTTTTTCAATTACTTTCTCCAAGTGTATCTTTGCAGTTTTCCAGACTGAGTCCTCTGGAGACAGTCCTCCCCCTGGAGACACAAGGCTCCTCAGTGCTGTATCACACTGGTTACAGCTTGAGTAGGTTCGGGAAAGTTCTCCGCTCCATCAAGTTTACCTAACAGCTGACAAGATTACAAAGCTCAGTTACGTGGAGATCCAGAACTTAAAACCGGGGGATAAAAATTCTGATCATTCTCCCACAGATCAAGGAACGTAGTCACATTACTGTATTTAAAATACTTAAGGCAGCATTTTCTGCATTAAGAGCAGGGTCTGCTTTAGCAAGGTCATCTTCAGACTCCCTTTGCTGTCTCATAACTTTTGTCTGACTAGCACCAGCTTGGAAAATACCACACCTCCATTTTCACACCCACTGTGGTTGTGCTGCATGGCAAACAATGATTAGAAGCCAATGTATTTACAGCCCAATGAAACCAACATATTTACAAGCCAGTCCAGCTCAGGAAAACCCTCAACTTCAAATTCAATGACACAGGTGCAAATGACAGCCTATTTAACACTTGATTTAAATTTCAAGGCTTACAAATTAAAGAGGCTTATTATATATGTCATCTTTCTAGCTCTGAAAGATACCATTTCTATCTGAAAACTACAAGATTTGTGAGTAGTCTAAGCGGTTAAATAAAAACAGAATTTTGATATCTAAAAATTTAAGCATTGTCTTTCTAGGAAAAACTGAGGCATATGAAGTGTCAGTCACACATATGATGAATTTGTATATTTGCAAATGAACAGGTTATTTTTAAAAGCAAGTGTGTGAAATCTGGAACATACTGCCTTCTCTAATATTTTGCAGCTCTTATTTCCATTAATAGTTAATGAATACACAATCTGAAAGCACAGGGAAGTGCTCTAAGGATAACTGTCACCAGCATCAGTAATGCTAACAAATGCCTGGCATTTCAATCAAAAGGAATGCATGCAGTGGACAAAATGAACCAATGGGAATTGATTCCCAACCAGATGCTGTGCCAAATTGCTTGAATTTATGCCCAGTGGCAATTGTGCAATAGCTGGAAGTTTGGATGTACATCTCTCATTGTGAGTATGGTCATACTAAAAAAGGGTGAATTAAATCAATACAAAGCTGCTTTCAGTTGGATGTGCAGGCTAACAGAAATGTGTTCTAGTTCAGAGCAGAGGAGCAGACAGTGACACTTGTTACTAAACACTAGCTGGCAAACATGACAAAAAGAAAAGACCTGAGGCAGCAGTCTCCATGTCAATGGGATGTGTATCACCAATGGAGGAAGTCAAGAAGCCACCCTGTTTTCTAGATTCCTCATCTTTCTTGACAGCAAAGATGAAACTGGGGGGAAGAGGGAGTGGGGGCAGCAGCACAGTGCAGAGAAGCTGTACTCTGTACTTGGTGCTTTACATTGACATTGCTGGGCTCTTTGGACAAACACATAAAAATAAGTACAAAATCTTTTGTACATCAGTATAAAGAAATAGGTTTTGATGGTGCAATATTTCTTTCAAATTGGTTACTGGGTGCTTTATTTGGGGTGCAAAGCTGAGGCACTATCCCTAATATACATCAGATACAGAGATAGTAATAGTCATTGCAACAATTTCTATCAGCCATAGAGAAAGGGAACAGATTCTCTTGTTCAGAAATACATCCTTAAAAAATAAACATGGATCCACAGTATTCAAACAGTAGAAATTCCCCATAAAATGTGCCCATTCCACACATTGCCTAAACCCTGTAGCCAAGACAGGCTTGAACTTAGAGCTACTCACTTTTACAGCTGTTCTGAGCAGCCACCATCTCCCAGACAAACAACAACTGGGACTAGAGACAGAGGATGAAAGCAGAGGTCCTGCAACTCCCCTCCCAGGTGGATACAGCTTGAACTATACCATATGAATGACTATATACTATATGAATGATTAAATCACCATGTATATGTAAGTATGTATGTGCAGATGTAAATATTATATTTAGATTTATATATATGCTGGTGTATCTATATTACCATTGTAGAAGACATCAGCTAAGTTCCACTTTACATGGAAGTTAAGAGATGTATTTATATTTTGTTCTTCATTGTCATCTGTGATGACTTTTCCTTTACTGAGTTTTTCTGTGCACTGACCTATTTTGTCAATCTATGCCTTGGTGTCTTTGTTTCTCTGATGAAGTTCTCTCTCTCCAAAAGCAAGCTTAGGCCTCAGCTCTTCCACTTAAATTATTACAGAGGAGAATTGGTAATTAAGTTTTAACAAGATTTAAATTATATTAAAACCAGACAGTTAAAAGGAGACACTGCCTTGGGCTTTGTTGTAAATTTGTATAATTATTTTTAGTCCCCTAGAGGATGCATGATTATGTTTCTGTATTTATAAAAATACTGCCCAGGAGGCACTAAAATGAATTTTATAGTCCACTAATTTGCATATTAATGTCAGTCTTGTGGTGTGAAATTTATTTTTAACAAATAAATATCCATGAAAATTATAAAAATTTCCAAAGAATTTCACAGTATTCTTAACCTGAATGAATTAATTATATATATTTTTTTTAAAGGTATGCTGTAAAGACAAGATATAATAACCAGCACAACACAGTGATAAGCATACAGGAGCAAGATGAACTAGATGAACTAAACAAAACGTGTATGGACAAAACAGGATTTAGCAAGTAAATTTTAAGTGAAGACTCATGGTCTGATCCAAACCTCTTTAAAAACATTTGTACTGAAGGTTTTTAACAATACAGTTCAATTTGCCTTCCTACAAAAACATAATCACTGTGAGAGATACTACTCTTGAACAAGTGTCCTTAGTTACTTTTCAGAATGAGAATAAAAATCAGGACTAAAAGATATTACTTTCTACAGCCCAAAATCATAACCAGAGGCTGGAACTGTAACACTGAAAGTTTCTACCACCAGTATAGTGAAGGCTCTGATTTAACAGTGGAAGATCATGGATGTAGAACCATCTTGTCTATGCTATAACATACAGGAAATAGTAGTTAGGTTAAGATTTGCTGTTCTCATTTATGAATCTGCCCTGTAAAATCCTAACAGATTCACAATTGGTTTTATCCCTTATTTGTCTTGCATTTCAGGATTTTTTAAGAGGCATTTTCAAAGCCACAATTCATACTCCTACTTTTGGAGCTTGTCTAGACAATAGCAGAATAACAATCATGATATCATACTAGTTCAGGATCCAGTCCTGTTATGTTTATGTAGAGAAAACTCTTACCAGCCGTCAGTCAAAAGACAATGAACTCAATGGGAGATTTCTTTGTGCATGGATGGAAAAATTACAATCATAGTTAATAGTAATCCATTTTGTTATCAAGATAAATCCATTGGATTTGCAGTTTATCTCCCTATGGAACTAATGTATTGTCAGTTGAAATAATGTGTTATTATCAGCACCATAATTATCATTGTAATAATAAACAATTTGGATTAGAAACTTGTCATATTGCCTAAATTTATGAGGAGAGCTTAATACAAATTTTGTGATTTTTCCACACTCAGAGTGAAGATGAGATGCTTCTTGTGTCCCAAAAATTAAAAGAGAAAATGCCATCTCAGTGTCTAATAGTAGCAGATGAGGTGAATTTTACAAAAACAGTTGAGTGTCAATCAACTGCTGGCTCAGGCCAACACTTGTTAGGCCATAAATGAGCTGATTGCATGTTCAGAACTACAATTTCCATGAAGTCTCATTGAAGGAGATGTTAATGATCATTATTTAACTGTGACAAAATGGTGTCACAGAGGAAATGTATACCTGACACTTTCCACTGGTACCTTACAAGCGTAACTCCTGATATGTGAACTTTTGCCCCATATACACATTAGCCAGAATGTTTAAAGGGAAAGCAAAAATATTTTTTAAATCAAAGTAAAATAAAAGATGAGCAGTCAGGACTGAGTAAAATGTGAAGGGCGTAGAGTACAAGTTCTATGAGGAGTGTCTGAGGTAACTGGGATTGTTTAGTCTGGAGAGAAGGAGGATGAGGGGAGACCTTGTCACTCTCTACAGCTACCTGAAAGGAGGTTGGAGCGAGGAGGGGGGCAGCTTCTTCTCCCTGGTGATGTGTGACAGGACCATGCAAGCTGTGCATAGGGAGGTTTATGATGGATTTTAGGAAACATTTCTTCACCAAAAGGGTTATCAAACATTGGAATGCCCAGGGCAGTGGTGGAGTCGCCATCCCTGGAGGCATTGTGGGCCTGGTGCTTAGGGAAATGGTTTAGTGGTGAGCTTGCAGTGTTGGGTTGAAGGTTGGACTGGATGATCTTGAAGGTCTCTTCCAACCAAAGACATTCTGTGATTCTGTGAAAATATTTCTGTGATGCTTTAAGGTTGATTGCCAATCATGTATGTAATCTGGGGGATGAAATGAAGTGATCCGAAAAAGCAAACACAAGTTCTCGTGTTTCCTTTTTTTAAATCAAGAAATCTTTGGTAGATTACTGAGATCATTTGCACTTGGAATTTTGTATCCAAAATCAACTGCAGGAAATAAATTACAGATGTGATTCTACAGAACTTTCTCTTGCAAAGTGCTAACCATGGGCTTTGAGATGAAAGGCAGGCAAGGGTTAAAAATACCCAGCTCCTTGAAGTACTGAAGATGAAAAGAATAAATGACAGTATTGGCAATGGATCAGATATGAGCACACAATCACCGTGCTGCAGGGTAAGTCACAGCACATAGCACAATGCTTATGCTAGCCTTGTGGTGGTTATGAAAGGATAGTCTGTGGAACTACCTGATCCAGTATTAGTCTGCCAGTCAACGTTTCTCTTCAAAAAACTTTGATTACATTTGAGCTAGCAGAATGAGTTGTACTGGTATGGATCATTGTATATATGACACTGGAATATTTTTGACTCAGAATCACAAGCCACAAAACCATGTTTAATATCTTGTAGTCTGTTCATTTGTAATATCTGACTACAGACAGAAAAGTATACTTACTGTCAGTAAAAATACTTAGTCTTTGCAGTGTAAGGCTTCTATATATAAAGAGTAAAGTTTGAGGGCAGGACCTATTTATCTGCAAGAGTTTGCCAAAGATATAATGACATTTACATGTATGAAGTTATAAACAGTACTGCATTTAACAAACAAGTATTTGGAAGAGCTACAGGTAGAGATGTAGCTCATTATTTAAAAAAATAATTGTCCACTTTTTCTGTTTTCCCATGCTTGCCTTGGGGTTAAAAGTAAACTGAGAGGAAATATTTTTACACATATGCAATCCCGCTTTATCAAGGACATAGGCAAATGTTCAGAATTGCTACCTGTTCCAATAATGTTCTTTTTAATTGACATTAATAATTGGGCATCAGTCACTGTTTGGCTGACTCTGTGTGTATGTGTGTGGCAGAGGAAAGACGAACAGAGAGCAGATGAAGAGATGACTAAAGGAGCCTTCCTTGTCTTCACTCAAGCTGCAGGAAAAGTCAGTCACAACTGCAGTGCTCTGGGCCAGCCCATTCTGCCCCTCTGAGACACAGTGCTCCCAATCAAGGGCAAAGGGGGAGAGTACTGCCATTGCCACAGATGGGCTCAGTTCACTGAAAGAGTGGCATCCAAGTGGCTCTAAAAGGACTCCAGACTGAGGAGGAATCACAACTCTCTGAATTTTTGAGACAATATAACTCTGTCCTGTCCCTTGTTCTGGGGGCTTGCATTGTGAGTTGTTTTGTTATAAGAGATGTGAAGGTAATACTGCTCCTAGGATTATCTTTGATCTACACAAAAAAAGAGGCACTGGAAGTCAGATTGCACAAAACTGTCTGTGTACCCGTGTAGCTACATTGCTAATGTAATCCTATAGAAAGCTGATTTATTACCAACATCTTTTCCAGAAGTTTTCAGCTCTGTTTCATACTTTGAATGTCTCATTATACACAATCTGCACCTCCAGACTCTTCTTCTTCTGGGTGTTGTAATTCTGAAGTAATACATTATCAGTTTCCATCATCTGGTGATGCATTACCAGAATATATCAGAAAAACATCTGGCTCAGTCTCTCAATCCTTGGCGTCCAGCAACAGCTGGCTGTGATGATGTATTACATGAACTCTTCAGTCTATCAGTGTAATACATCAAAAGAAGGCACTGGTCTGAAGGTGTATTACTCAAAGAAAGGCAAAGCTGAGTGAACCATCCAGGAGATGGGTGCTGGTTTAATTACAGAATAGAAGTTACAGCACACTGCTCAGAGAAGGTTTGTTAGGTTCAAAATTTTGGTGCCTTGATAAAATATGATTTGCATTTATACAGATATTATAGGAGAAGATCCTGATGTTACTGAGTCAAAGATAAACACCTCAACAACCAGAGTTCTGTCAAAATGTTGCAGTGTGCTGCGTATCAGAGGCAGTACATTTTATAACTGAGGCAAGTGGGATGTGAATTCAATTGATAAACATAAGAACCAGTTCCTATTATTTTCATTTCTTCATGGAAAACACAGAAATAAACTGGTATTTTTTGTGTAATAACTGAAAAAATCTCACCAGTGGTTTCTCCCTGCTGCCTCTTTTGGTGGCACTCTCATCAGGTTCCAGGTGGTGCTCTGAGTCTGTAGAAAAGCAGCAGCAGAGAAGGGAGCCTGAGGCATTGTCAGGGAAAGAGCTGGAGCTGGAAAAAGAAACAGTAGAAATTGACACAATCATCATCAAATAAATATAAAAGATTATTTAATTAAGGACTTGTCATAAGAGCTTAACTTACTGTAGCTATTTAAGCCAGGTTTCACCTTACTGGATGAATAAGAACCTCCCATTGATCAGGATTGCAGACTTGCTATAGGAGTGTCTCAGGCTGTTAAAATGATGTCAGATCTGTTTCCTCCTCTTGGGTCACAAGGGGTGCAGTAGAGAGAGCATCTACATTCCTCTGTCTGTTTAAACAGGCCTTCCATTCTGTTCAAAAGACAGGAAATGCTCCCAAAATGTTCCCTCTGAAGTGAATTCACACAGAAAGTTGGAGTATGAGCTGCATTTTTCATCTGCAAAGGCACTGATGACAGGCAGAGCATGACATAAAGTAAAACCAGTGACAAATAAGGCAGCAAAAAGTTCACTTGCCTCTAATGCTAGAAGTATTATTTCTCAGTATTGTTTCAAAGACTTGGCAGCCTCACCATTTTTCTGCCTATCTTAAGTTCCAGCTTCTTTTTATTGGGGCTCAGGACTCCTTTGGTGTATGCTACTGAATTCACATCCCATTGTTTTCTCCACGTCCTTGCAATATTAGACTGCATGATCCTGTCCTTCTGCCTGTCATGCTGCTATGCACTCAGCTTTATATGCTTCCATTAATACCTGTAGAATTGAACACTTCCTTGATGAAAATTCCTGCAACCTTCCTTCAGAACCTTTCCATCCCGTTGCTCTGTCTGCACAAAGTAAATTTTGGTTGGGTTGATGCAGATAAACATACAGTAAAACCAGGGCATAGCAAGGCTTTTCTTTAATCTAGGTATTTTTTCCTTTATCTGATAATCCAACACTCTAGAACAGAATAGAGTAGCATAGAATAGAGTAAAATAGAACAGAACATTTCAGTTGGAAGGTACTTACAACAATCATCTAGTCCAACCGCACTCCATCTAGAAATAGATTTTGAGTGAGAGTTGCAGCATCTGAACTTACATTACTAGTAGAGATTAAATTTCATGGAGAATTGGAAAACTGAGGGACATAAATTTTTCCACTCCATGTTTTGGTTCAGTAGAAGGAGCCAATATCTTCAGCAGGTATTGGAGAACATATCTGACCTGAGATAGGGACAACAGGCAGCAGTTTGTTTAGACAGTGTGGTATATTATAAGCACTGTGAATCAAAGACATAACTGAGAATTAACATTTCACCAATGTGTTCTATTCATTAGGACAATTTTAGCTCTGTGTTGTTATTTACAAGACAATCTAAACAGTCCTTTATTTATGAAGGACATGGCTCACATTGATACATGACAGGAGCCCCTGAATAAAACACGTGGCAAGAACAGATTAAAAGTGTGATCAGTAGTGAGAATGGACTAATATAGGGCTGCTACACCTACTTTTGTAAGCCTTGAGAATGGTTTGATTTGTTATAGATTTAGCTGTGAATGTGGATGATGTGTCCTTTGCTGCAATATCTCACTGTATTGGCATTGTGGAAGGGTGCGAGTGAGGATTAAGGACAATAGAGATATGGGTGACACATGTAAACATCGGTTACATAATAGCAAGAAGGAGAGGAATTGATTAATGGATGGTATCCCATAAGGGTGCCTCAGTGAGGGGACAGATAAGACTATTCCCAGGATAAAGACTGACTCAGTGAAAGGATCTTCTTTCACTAGCTTGCTGGTTTTTAAAATATTAACATCCTGAAGAATTCACTTTTTCAGTACAATGTGAAAGAGCAGCTCCGTAACAGCATGGCTGCCTAAGATGCGTGTCCTCTTTGTCACATGATGTGGGAACTTCTGTGACCTCCCCAGTTTTCCTTATATTGCCATCTGTTCCAGTATAGAATAATACAGATTTTGTAACAGAAATGCAAATATAATATAAGAGTCAGAAATACTGTGTGGTTAACCATTTCCCAGTGTCACCTTCCTGGTACTGAAAACTGAATGAACAGAAATTATAAACAGGGCACTGTTTAAACACATCATTCAAGAAAAATCAGCAGATTAAGAATTTATACTCTGGTTGCACTTGGAGTATCTATCTTTGTGCAGTGAGAATACAGCTGGGCCATATAACTACTTGTGATTCACTGACTGAAAGGACTGGAATTATCCATGATGATCTAGTTGAAGTTTTTCCTGCTCATTGCAGGGGAGTTGGACTAGATGACCTTTAAAGGTTCCTTCCAACTCAAACCGTTCTATGATCCTATGACTCAGGCCCACTGGCATCAGGCCACACAGTGGCCAATGGAAACCTCACACAGAGCTACAGAGAAAAGCTGGACATAACTAGCCTTTGGCCATTAACTATCACTTGGGCCTGGTGCTTTATCCTATGGTTTCTGAAGGGAAAAATGGAAAACACAGCAGCTGCTGAGCAGTATCTCACACTTCACAGACAAAAATGGCAAAGTATATATTTTGAGTCACTTTAGCTTTCCTTAGACAGGACAGGAAAGGACAGAAGGAGAGCTTTTGGAAGAAGGAATTCATTACTCTACTTCTCTCTCTGGCTGATACTGCCAAAGTATGACAGGTGCTATTGGGATATACAGAACAAAGGATATTTTGATAAATTTTTATGTTTACACTTAGCAGCATTTTTAATATGAAAAATACGTACCAGTCAGTGGGTGAAATCCATGAAGGACTTAACATATACCAGTGAATTATACAAAAAGCTCTTGTATATTGTGACAATAGCCAAAGCTAGGTTGCCAGTTAAGAACCCTGGGAAATTTGACAAAAATCTTATTTTTGTTACAACATTTTCCTGCTTTATCTAAATGTCTTATGTGACTTCAAGGTACATGTGGTTAGTTGCCAAAACTGGTACCTAAGACTGCAGGTTTTTCAGAGATTTTCTCCTTCCAAGCTCCATGCCCCTACCAACCCAGTGACAAAAATAGTGGTTATAGTCTGCACCTGTTCACACACATGTATAAATAAATCCATTTTAATGAGCTGAATCAACCCTTTCACTAGCTCAAGGCACACCCACATCGTAGGTCATTTTTTAGAGGCATACAGTGATGACAGACTCGATTGTTCAAAATACTCATACAGCTGAATTTTATCCTGATTTTACTAGCTAGCAAATTCAAGAGAAAAAGGTCAACTACCTTGTATATCTTGTTTCTTCCAGAAACTCAGAGCAATAAACTCTCCAGAGAAGGTCAGTATTTTTTAACCTCATCTAGAAATCTACTTGAAGGTAGTGTGGCACTTGATTTTGGCACTGTCTGCAATATCAGTGCTCCGCTTTCATTTATTATTTGGACAGCTGAGTTGCTCTATTGTTCTGTTCTATGACAATAATTTCTTGTGTTGACTATTCTTTTCCTCTTCATTTCTATATTATAAATCATCTTAAGCTCATCAGGGATGTTATTGATAACTTATTGTTACCTTTTACAATGTACTTTGAAGTTCAACATCCTCCAGCCACAAGTGTCAGCATATTAAGTGCTGCTTAGACATTTGTACATAATATACTGTGTTTCTAAGGCTTCCGTTGTATTACTAGTATGATAATTATTACAGCAAATGATAAAAAACTGCAAAATTGTTTTCTCCCCCCTTAATAACATAAATAAAAGGAGCAATTAATTTCCTACAATAAAAACAGGCAATACAATAACGTACAAATGTGGAGTTTCTTCATTATTGCATCAAATTGCAAAACGGAAACATATAATTTCAAAAGGCTTATAAGCAAAAATGGAAACACAGCTGATGTTGCATCAGCATGTAGTACAAAACCATGAAGCTTGCACAGCTCACAGCTAGTCTCCCCAAATGAACCAGTTAACATTTCTAAATGAAAATTCATAACACAAAGAAGCTTCTTTTTTTTTAAGGCCATACTTTGAGAACTTAAGGCAAATTCCTGGGATGTTACTTCTATATATCTTAAGCCTATAGCATTACCAGTTATTCTGAAACCTTTCTATCATGCATAAGTCTCTAGCTTTATTGACACATCTTATGACAGATGGCAATAATGCTTTCAGATGGAATCTCTGTACTTCAAAACCAAAACACCCCCTTCTACACCCCAGATGTGTTTTTAAACCCTCTTTCCACAGTGGTATTTTCGTTTGTTTGGGTTTAGGTTGCTGAGAAAAGGTAACACGCTTTCTTTGACATCTTGTGCAATTTTACAAGTATTCAGGGCACATTCCCTGCTTTGCATGGAAAATGTATTTGCACAGTTGTCAGAATGATGGACAGGGGGAGAATGATAGGAAGGGGCACTGATCTTTGCTTGTTATTACATACAATAGCCCAGTAGGAATCATGATGTGTTGGTGAGACAAACTGTGTCCCATTCTGGAACATATTAAGTTTGTCTCCAGGACACACATGACTTCACTAGGGTGTCTAACCTCATTCATAATAGATGCTAATCTTTTCAGGGCTGACTGATGACAGCACTTCCTGCCCTTCACGGAATTAGAGCTGGGTTTTATCAAAGGACTCAAACTGCCTGCTAATTAGACTAATTCCCTTCATCATGAATTATTTATTTCCATTGGTAACCGACCACTGTGACATTAATGGGTTCTGCTCAACTTAGTTTCATACTAATATACACTATAAGTTAAATGTTTAAAAACTCTTGATACTTCACTCCAGGTCAAGTGTATCTTCACATAACTCTTGATGTTTTCAATAAAGTTTTGATAATTAAGGACTGTTAGAACAAAATGCTCATCACTAAAAAAAAAAGAAAATGAAGAATAATTTTAAAATTCTGAAATCAAGTTGTTAGTATTTTTCCCCAAAACATGCGGTAATATATAGAAATAGATTTAAGATTAATAATAAGAGTTATTAGTGCACTAGTAGGGTTTCAAGGCAATTCATAGAACTGATTGCATACCCTCAGCCAGAACATGTAGTGCCCTTGTAATAAAGAACTTCACTCCGTGAAAGAAGTTTTGGGGTTGTAGTATCAAAATTAAGTCCTGTACTTAGATATTAAGTGTGCAATATACAAACACAAAGAATACCTGAACAGACAGCAGCAGTGCATTGCAGTACCGCAGGATGGAAAGGCCAAAGGCATGGATCGTCAGTGAGATGGAACTGGGAAAAACACAAAGCATCTTTCTAGGATGTCTTAACAGCAGGATCTGAGCAGGACACCAGAGGTCATCTATGCAGTGTACAAGAGAGTGTACTCATCGGGAGAATTGATAGCTGTTTTTTTGCATCACTGTTCAAAAGTTATATTGACAACAGAGAAAATCCATGGAAGAGCAACAAAAAATGAGAGTAATTTAAAAAATATGACTAATGGGGAAAGTTTGAGAGTAATGCTTAAAAAAGAGATGAGAGTATGATGAGATCTTCACTTAAGCTAAAAGTTGTTATGGTTAGGCTGGTGATCAGTTTCCACTATGACATAAGCATAAGCAGAACAAGAAATAACCATTTCAGTCTGAAGCCATAAAGATTTAGCTGAGAAATTGGGAAAAGTTTTCCTAGCTGCAAGGGCAGAAACCCACATGTCCAACCTAGATAAGAAGGTGATGGAATTCTCAGCACTAAAGGGATTTGGGCCCAGATTAGATAGGCAGATGATTATTAGGGAAAGTTTAGGTATAAGTGAACTCAGCTCAGTCATAAAATTATTTTCCAAGTCACAAAGAAGTGCCAGCTCAGTTACCATAACATAAATTTATCTTATAAAAGTCTTCTTCAGAATTTTGTTATTTCTAAAAAAAACCTTGTGCTGAAAAGTTGTGATCATTTGAATATTTCTCAAGAATAAGACTGTCTCTTTTAGAAGCATTGTATACAGAATGTTTCAACTGTCTACAGTTTAACTGCTAGTCTTTTCCATTGTCATCACAGACGGTGAAATTGCCTTTCACACAATTAATTAATGGATTTTTGTGACTTGTGCACAGGATAGTATAGTTCAGGCTGTAGACTTTACAATGGCATTGTTTTCTCTTGTAGTGGGTTGACCTTGACCATGTGCCTTGCACCCACCAAGCCACTCTATTGCTCCGCTCCTCAGAATGACAGGGAGTGAGAAAATAAGATGGAAAAGAAGTTGTGAATCAAGATAAGGGCAGTTTAATAAACCAAAAGCAAAGTATGTGGGGAAGCAAATGAAAACAAATTATTTATTCTCTACTTCCCATCAGCACATGATATCCCATCACTTCCTGGGAAGTAGGGCTTCAGTACATGTAGTGGTTGCCCCAGAAGACAAATGTCTTAATAGTGAATGTCCCCTCCTCCTTTGTCTTAGATTTTATTGCTGAGCAGAGGTCGTATGATATGTAATATACCTTTGGTAGACTTGAATCAGCTGTCTTGGTTGTGTCCTCTCCCAAGATCTTGCCCACCCCCAGCCTACTGGGTAAGGTGGTGAAAACATGGGAGAAACAGCCTTAATGCTGTGCAAGCACTACTCAGCAGTACCCAAAACACAGGTGTGTTATCAACATCTTTCTAGCTACCAATACAAAGCACAACACTATGATGAAACATTGGGATAAATTAACTCCATCTCAGTTAGATCAAATGCACTTATTTACCTGAACTCTTTGGAGATCAAGAAACAAGATACCACTTCATCACTGCAAGCTCTTCTCTTTCAGTAGAATTTAGACTCCATATGTTACAGAGTTGGGCTTAAAATTCCAATACATTTTATACATGCTTATGATTAAATGGTGCATATTCTCATTCATTTCATAAAATAAGTTTTATCCCAGTTAGATTATCTTTTCTGTGAAATGTGAAAAAAGTGTATAGAACACATCAGGAGGATCAATAAAAGGCTTGTTTGGAGTAATATTTGTTATGATGAGGTGAGTTTAAAATAATAAAACAGAATATGACAGCTGGACAGAACAGTTTATATCCCTTAGCCTAATAAAGACTTGTACTATGGTATATTTGACAAAGTCTTTCACATGATAGCCATAAAAGAACATGTCTTTCTAATACATAGTGATAACACACAAGTTTGCTAAAAATGGATAGAGATGATATTCAATAAGCCCATGTACATTTCTATCACAGTGTGAGATACTTTGACTCTGTAAATAAAGGTGTTATTTTTCCACTGTTGAAATAATACAGAATCAATGAGGCAACTGTGAGCCTCAATGGCATCAAGGGGTTTCTGTTGACATTCACAAACCAAATGAGCAGAACTCTGCTGGATTGAGATGTCACCAGAAACCCCAAGATGGCATTACAGCCTTGTTTTTCTAAGCTGTGGGTTTTTGCAATAAACACATCCATCTGCCTTTTTATTTTAATTGAAAAGTCACTTTTTTGTCTTTCTTACCATTTTTCCCCCTCATTTTATTTTTCCAGGTTATCTGCCCTGTTCTACCTGTCTTCCTCCTTTCCTCCATCCATTCTGCTACTTTCTGCCCCAACCATCCTCTGCTTGCCCTTCTCTCTTTTCTTCTTTACCTTCTTTCCTGCTTCTCTCACTCCCCAAATCAAAACATTTCTGGGATGGGTGACTTCACTCAGTGTGTTAGCAGCGCTCCCTAATGTCATTTCACCATCACAAACTGTTCCTTCAGCACTGTGGATAGACTAGGCTATTAAGCCAAAAGAAATGTCACTCATGTACCACTTGTTATTTGAATAGAACAAGAGACTTCAAGTAGCTCCTGATGCAGCAATATAAAATAGTGTTCATTTCAGAGCTAATAATACCTGACACTTGAACAGAGACTTCCATTCGATGTTCTCAAACCATTTCACAGGCATTAATGAATTATGTCTCACAAGTGTGTTCTGACAAACAGGCTATTCCCATTTCACAGATGGAGATAACTGAGGAGGAAAGAGAGGGGTAATTTGTTATTTTACAACATCTCTCAGGGCACAAGTCTTCACTGTTGTATTTAAAGAGTTTCTATTGCTGGCTTCAAGCCAACAGTGAGTAAATAACATTAAAGAGCACTCAGATGTTGTAAGCCTCAGTCTTCTAATAAGAGATCCTATCTCTTTATATAGCAGAATATGTTCTCCTTGCAAACTGATGTATAGACACCTTTGGGGACATTTTGTTTCATAATTACAATTCATAAGTTACTAAGGGAAAGGAAATTTTGTGCTAAGTTTCTCATAAATTGAAGCCAGCTAACCCACCTTTTAGTTCTTTATAAGCCTTTGACAGCAGGGGATTCTTGAGGGGAATAATTTTTTAAAATGTGACATGAAAAGCGTATTTTGCTCTAAAAAAAATGAGTGTGACCAGAAATTCATCTTTCAGCATCCTGAAAAACAGCTTAGATCACAAAATAAAAGGGCAGTGGGCAGACAAGGCCTTACAAAATACATATCAAAGAATTTGGCTAGACTGGTAATTACAGTTTGCTTGAATTAAGAAATAAAATTGCATGTGTGCAGTGTTACTCAAACTATTCCTGAGCTGTGCTTATCAGAATTGACTGATGTTGTGAGATGTGACAAAAAGATGTCACTCACATCCTCTACAAAGGTCAGTTCTTTTAGTTATTTTCATAAGTTTCTGCTTGCTTGACAAATAGGTAGAGGAAAAATTACATTAAAATATATTTAGGTATATTTTTAGACTATATAGATACTATAAAGGTACAAAAGGGGAACTAGACTTGGTATGAAAGACCAAGGACAAACAGAATAAAGGGTGGGTCCATCAAGGACAGAATCTTAAATTTTTTAGTATGTTCATCTGCACAATTTAAGGAAGGATAAGCCTGTGGGATACCTTACCAAACAGGGAGAAGAGGGTTGGTCAGAAAAAACCCTGTATTTTTTGCTACTACAGAAACCCTATTTATTTAAAATTGTTCTTGAGCAAAGATAAAAGAGCTAATAGTTGCTCCATCTTCTGAATCTAAGCACAGAAGGAAAAAAAAAGAAGAATTTTGCACAGATTTTTTTTTTTTTTAAATTTTTTTTTTTTAAAATTCTGGTCCCTGAAAAGTCATGGAAACATAAGAAGATAAGTTTTCAGAGAGGACTGATGTGGTCATGAGGTCTTGTATGGTACTGAGAAAATAACTGTGTGGGATGCTAGAGCAGAGGAGCAGAGCCAGACAGACAGGGTATTCTGAGAGACAAAGAGGGCAGAAGGAAGTTAGTATTATGAGTCTGGGAAATCTGGTGTGGGGGACAAAATGGAAAAAAAAAAAAAGAAAGAAAAGAAGAAAATCGGATAGGTTGAGCAGCTACTCATCCTGATTTGCTACAGGGGAGTGAAGAAGGATCACTGGGATGAGAACAAGGGGAGCTGCACTGGACTGGGCACTTCTAGCAGTTGAAGAACACAACTTTTAACAATGTCATTATGCTTGCAAGACACAAACTCACCTCATTTAGGAAGGGAATTTATCTCTCCTTGTTGTGGGCAACACATACAGGACCAAATAACTCTTGTATTATGACACAACCTACATCTTGTACTAAAATTAGCTAGAATAAAGTTCCCTGCAAATATGAGGTGCTATGGCACAATAAGTATAAATCATCCATCAAAATAAAATCATTGTGTCTAGTACGAGTCCACAAGCAAACCTCCATATGAAGCACCTCCAAACATACCCAGCCATAAACAACATAAATATAAATAAAAATACATATTAGATTAAAAATAAAAATAAATACAGGGGGCCTTGTGATATTTACAATGCTTTTGTGTTTCCTTTCTATCTCAAGGAACATCTCCACCCAAATTCCAAGTTAGAAGTTGGAAAGCAAATATGGTTGCTTGTATGTAAGATGCATGTGAAAGCTTAAGGGTACCCAAGTCCCCACTCCTGGTTACTCACAAATCTGGTAGTGACCTCATCCACACCCCTCAGGAAAACTGCTCTCCTCTTTTGACCTGATGAGCTGGGATGTATAGACACCTGCCTAACTACAACATCCAGCTGCTGCTTTTGAAATAAAAGAACAAGTCTGTGATTTGTTACAAGTCACCTACATGAGTTAAAGGCACCCCCGCAGATTCTGTCGGTGATGGATTCTTTGCAGAACATTGCTTTGAAATCAGCCCCCATGCTAAATGGAACAACTAGTCAGTTGCCACAAACCCAGCATAATTTTGGTCCCACACCTGCACACCACCCATTAGAATGAAGCCCATGTTTCTCTGGATTTTTGGACAGCATTAAAACAAGCATGCCGTGCAACAGCAAGAGGGAGCTGGGACTGTAAAGTACATATTCAACTGTACAGAACACTGCCAGCCACAGCCATGATTTGAAGGGAGCAATGTGCATTTTCAGAATTGTCTTTGTATGTGGTCATGGGAGGAACAGAATCAACTCACAAGAAACTTCACAGGGAACTGGTGGATTATTATGGTGGTCATTTCTTAGCATAGCATTTAGCCTTACCAGAAGTCCAGTGCCCATAACACTCATTACTTTAGACTAGTAATTTACAAGGGCAAAAACATTTAATATTTTTTTTTTTTTTAGAAGGGATCCATGATCAGCTACAGTTTTACCCCTGACAGTCCCAAAAGGTAAAGTGAAGATTAGAGCCATAATGAGTACTTTGAACAAATTTCCATGGGTAAACCCAGTAAACAGAATTTAAAACCTTTTTTTCAGTTCCTATAACTTTCCAGTTCCAGGAAGCTAAAACCAAGTGATAGCAACTTTGTTGCGTAACATCCAATTATGCAACTACTATTATTTCAGAATATACTGACCTGTGAGAATTATTCTTTCAGTAGGAAGGAGCCAACAAAAAATACCCAAACAGCAAAACTTTGATATTTATGCATGAGAGGATTTTTGAACCACTCAGTGAGTCATTTTATGGAGCAATTAACTTTTCTTTTTATGTAGATATTTTTTCTTCGTCTGCCACCTTTTTAATAGTCCTTTGCATAAATTGGTAAAATAATTTCTCATTCCCTCAGAAACAACAGCTGCATTGTGAACTCCTGAATTGGCATGTCTTTGGAATATATTATAATAATTCAGAAACTGCTGCCATTTCTGTCAAGCTTTCATTCATATGAAGGTTGCTTCAAACATCCCACCCTCCCTCCCCCTTTCATTGCTATTGCTGATCTCAGATTGTCCAGACATTTCCTCTGCTCTCCCAACTCCCTCTCCTGCCTCCAGTCTCAGCCTTCTCTCTCTCAAGCTCTTGACACAAATCTTCCTCCCTTGCTCCTCCCTAGGTCTGTCTCTCTGTAGCCTTCTCAGTCGAATGAAACACAAATGAATTGTCTTGACTTTCAAAGCCCTTTGTGGCCTATCTGCTCACCACTGACCCTCTCATGTTCAATATCAAAAGGTCAACTCTTGCTTCCAATTAGTGTATGAGCCAAGGTACCTTCCTCTAAAGTAATGGTTTTCAAAACGAGCCTAGTCATGTTCTTGCCTCTCTTGCCCCTAACACTTGGGGAAGGAACTGCCTATCAGTGCCTGCAAAGCCTTCACCTTCTGCCTTTTTAAATCCCCCCCTCTCCCAGATCTCACTTTGCCTTCAGAAACTGCAGCATGAGCCAGGCTGTTCTTGTGCCAGGGCAATGCTAACCAACGCAACAGGAGAGCTTCCTAGGGGCTCTCCCTTGTTTGTGCCTCGTTGGTGTCAGTTGTCGACAGAGATATGCAATTTTTGTTTTCCTTGTTTTGCAGCACCTTGATAGGGAAGTTGTAGTTAATAACTTGAACTTGTTCAGTCCTGCAAAGATGCAACAAACAACATAAAAGAGAAAAAATAACAAGGGAAGCACAGAACCTTGGTTTCTAGGGCCCAGACTCAGACCCTGCAAAGCTGATATCAGCTGAAAATTGTTACTGAATTAAAAGTCCTGGTCTGTTACCTACATCTCCATTGTAGACCTTTCTCATTTCATTCAGAGCTGCATAGCCTGGTAAAACTATACACAGCACATGTGGTCCCAACTTAGAAATCTAAGTCGGGCAGAATTTCACAGATTTCCCAAAGCTTGTTTTCCTGATCAATGTCAGAGCCCCGTCCCAACTGCTAAAAAATCTTACATTCTCAAAAAAAACAGTCACCTGTGTACTTGGTCAAATTCAGCCACCTTGCCTCAGTGTTTCTGCTGAAAATAGCTGCACTGCTTTGGTTGCAGTTTTCCCAAAATTTCAGACTGAGGTATATACACAGGAAAAAAAAATTCCAATGACAGTTAAAAGTAATTCGAATTCTATTAAGTATCTGAAATTCACTCATACAAGTGGCTGAAAATACAGTTACTTCCCCATTCAATGGGAATTTTAAGGGTATCAACTGACAGATGATAGTCCCATCTCCATTATTATAAAAATAGTAGTTTATTATGAAGATAATTGCTGGTTGTTCAAGTGGAGGATGGAGACATGCATGTGGGAAGTAGCCAAACAGAGGTAGCTGAGTGAGTAGAGTGTAGGTCAAGAGCTGAATGGCTTACCTGTTAATTTCCTTGGTTTTTATGATTTACATTAGTATGCGGAGGAGTGGGATCTAACTCGAAGAACTTTTCTGAGCAAGGAAAAATCACCCACAATGTGTACATAACCATGAGAAATGCAGAAACAATATGCATTGAATTACGTAATTTACTCATAAGTTGTAGCTTGTTGACAGAAAGAGCCTGCTGGGTTTCACAACCTGGCAATGTAGCTTTTCATGAAGCATATTATTCTCCAAGAAATGAGCAACAATGCCATTTGCTTCACACCTCTGACACAATATTTAGTTCTGTCATTTAAATATAATTGCTCTATTTTTACAATATTAGTGCTATTGATAAATGTAGATTGCAAGGAATAAGTAAATTCTCTTATAGTGATAAAAGTGATTGTTCATTAAAAAAAGAAACCTGACATTTATTCCACATTTTAGACTAAAAAAAACCACAAAAACCAGTTACCATTATTATGGTAGCTTAGTTATGGTAATTCAAATATTTTTGTGGTCTAGTATTTTTAATACTTCAGTGTAATCTACTCCAGTCATCCTTGACAGAGAATAAAGATGGACTTTCAAGGATCACAGCTTTCAAGCTGTGTGGAAATGCCCATGTCCCATCTTGAGAGTAATCATATACACAGAAAACGACAATGATATTTTGAGTGGTATTTATAAACTGAATCTAGGACAATGTGTGTGTTTCTGCCAAAACCCATTTTTTTCATGGCTAAATTCACTGTGTACCCAGAAATCCCATAATGCTAGTAAAATTGACATCTTTAATGGGCATTTCATCCCTCTGGCAATCACAACTGCAGCCTCTAGCACTGACATGAAGCCATAGCTTAAAAACAGCTTGTCATTTTCCAGTGAATAGAAAATCTATACCGTCCTACAAAGTTGGGAAAAAAGAAAGAAATCCCAATCCCTCTAGCACCTGTTTCATGACTAATATGTCAAAACATGTACATATATTTTTAAACAGATATGAATTAGAAGACTTTTAGCTTCAGTCTATATACTCTCCTCTGAAGTGAAATCCTTTTAGCGCCTGCCTGATATGTTGGATTTCAAACATAGTCAGTCCTCAAACTGGAAAAACAGCCCTTGACCTTTGATCTTAGACCACCATTCAGGATGGACTGGAAGCAAGAATCAGCATTTATTACATCTTTGTCAACTACGCTCTCCAGATCAGTAAAATAAGGTGTTCATTTTGGTGCAGAGGGCAAATACCTGATGAGATCAGGCAGCAGAAGATTCTGCAGCAGCAACCGGAGTCTCCAAATCTTTTTCCCTAGTCATGAGATGCTCTCCAGAATACTCTGCTTCTCCCTGAGTTCATGAGGACTTGGTGCCATCTGAGAAGGACGGTTCCTTCTGGCCTGGGGTTACAACATGTGTCTTAGAGATGAGGAAAGAGGAAATTCTGCTAATGTTTCTGCCTGCTCTATGTTCCACTGGAAAAAAAAAAAAAAAAGTTGCCTTAAAGTAATGAAGGAATATATATTCTTTTTTTTTTCACTTACTCAGAACAAGTTTCCAAACTTTTTTCTGCAGTCATGGAAGCAATAAAATTATTAGAAAGAAAAAAAAAAAGATATAAAAAGAAAGGAAGGAAGAAAAAAAAAAAGGAAGGAAAAGGAAAAACAAGAGAATGTGAAAAAGACAATATTTCCAAGCAAACAATTGATTTTAGGAATTAAGGCTTTAAGAATCACCCCTAGATAACAAATATCACGAATCTCAGTATCACAAAATCCAGTAATGTTGTAAGAACTGTCAGCCTTGATTCATCTGGGTACATTCAAAGGACAGCACATTGTTCTTTTTGTTCCCATGCTGTGCACAATGTCAAAATTTTGCCTTACTCTCTACTCTTAGTTTGCCACCTTTCAGAATAATGAAGCAAAAATAAAACTGAACAAATCTAAGAGAGATCCTTTTAACCTAGGAGTACATTTCACAAACTGTTTTGCATTGCTGACCTGCATTATATTTAGCAACATTCAAACTACTATTCAGCTTTAGTTGAAGCTCTTATTAACAGATAGTCTGAAATAATATTTTGTGTTATTTCAGAACTCATAGTTTCAAGTAACACAATATTGAAGGAAGGGGAAAAGTCATATTAACACTTGAAAGAAGTAATATAAACTTAATCAGATAACTCTACCATCTCAATGACACTGCTGCTGATGGGATTCAAGGCTCCCAGATATTAGTCAAAGGCTGTGCAGTTCACCAGGACTGGAAATCTGTTTTTATTTTAAAACTCCCAAAATCAGGAGAGGTTTTTGGCTGTGTTGTGGTTCTTGTGTGTCCCCTCACCTAATATCAGATAGGCATTTCAGGAGTTTATCTCAATTTCACAGAATTTTATCTAAAGGAAAAACAGATTTTCTTAGTCAAAACAATTGAAATTAAATTATTTGGTTTTCTATTAAAAAAAACCAAAATCTTTTATTGCATTTAACAGTTTAAAAAGTTGAAATATCAGTATTTCAGTTTGCTCAACAAAACATTTCCCTCAGCCTGAAAATTTAATAAAGTACATGGAAAAGCTTATAGGTAGAAATATTTACGTATGGAAGTATTTATATATATATAAAAAGTTACTGCCTTGTCAGAAAGTCCTTTAAAGTAAGTCCTTTCCAAATGCTACCACAGAACAAAGAAACTCCTACTTTTAAAAGCAAGTCTTGAAATAAAAGTGAGGAGAAAATGTGCTGAAAATTAGCACACATGCTTCACCAGAAACTTTCTTTTTGTTCTTATTTGCTTCTTTTTAACATCAATGTTAAGAAGTTATCCTGACAAAGTCCTTTTAAGGTCAAGATCACTTCAGCAGGTATTAAAGACTCTGGTACTACTGTATACTGTCAGTTCAATTATTTTAAGTCAAAATTCAGTAATATTTATGACATGATGTCAGTCTGCTTTGTGTTCATCAGAAAATATTGGTGCAATTTTATCTGAGACTAAGATCTAGTCATAAATACTTCATGACTCTACTATACAGACCAATCCATGATGCACTCAAGCATGTTCACAGCTGGATACGAGGATACATAATGCACAGCTCACGAAGAAACAATAGAAGGGGACAGCTGTAAAAAATCATGCAAGTTTGAGATCTGAAATAAAAAAGAGCACATATTGAAAAGTAATTCAAAATTATATTTTAGAGAGTAATCTTAAAGGTGGTGTGGCGCATTGGTGCTCACTTAAAATAATACACTTTTTTTCAGGTTTGTCAGCTCCTTCTAGTTACCAGCCAGTGCCTAGGCAATTCCAGCAGTCTCTCTGCTGGAAGCTGGATGGTGTTGCATTCAGATTTAGCATCATCTGGTCAGTGCCCACTCTCTCACAAAATAAGAACTGCTCATCATTTCTCCTTTTTTTTTTTACATCCAAATAGTGCTGTCTATTGGCCTAACCTTAAGCACAAGTGGGTATATTCTACCCTCCATTTTAGTATGAATGAGGTGACTCTGACTGTGTGGCAGGGAACAAATCTGTTTTTCTATTTCTTTCTTCTTCAGAGTAAAAGGGGGAATCATGAGGCTTTCTGTGGGATTATGAAAAATTCCTCTGAAGATTTCTCTCATGTCTGACCCTGTTGGAGTCACTTCAGGGCATGAGAAAGCAGCTTCCAGACCAGGCTTACATTCTTTGGGCAGTAAATACCTTATTTTCTCACTTAGGCATCTCCTGTATATACTTAAACACTCAAGTTATATGAAGCTAACCTGTTGGAAAGGGCTGGATCATGCTTAAAACTAGGTCAAGTACAGATTACAGAAACATAGACATGGATCAAATGACACCCAGCTGGTGAAGCTTTGTGGAACCCTACATGAGGTGAGAACTCAAAATGTCTCATTTTTCTTATGTATTGCTTTTTCTGTTTCAGGAAATTTAAATAAATAACAAGAGAACGTGCCAGGACTTTCTTTAACCTTTTGGAAACAGGCATGATTTCTGCATGTCATCTGAAGAATTCCTATATGGAGGTCAGCGCTTGGAGAATCTGACAGTGAACAGGAGAGCAAAGATTACAGAGATTATCCGAGACTATCTGTCATCTGAATAAAGGGAAAGCAGCAGGTATTGATCAGTTTTCTAGAGAAATGTTGAAAGGGGGTGGGAAGGTCAAAACATGGAGGTTACACTATCTTAGAAAGGAATGAAATCAAGGTTAAATGACAGAGGCGAGGCAACAGATTCTCAATGTACTATGCACAGCATGTATATTGTAGCACAGCTGAAGGGAAATTTCATAAAGTGCACAAACACATGAATACACCATAGAAATATATTGTGTGTCAAAAAGGTGAGGCATAGGAATGCCAAAATATGACCTAGGACGAGGAAGAGGGAAAATAGGGAAAAAGTCTTACACAGCCATCAGTTGTAAAGCCAGCTGTATCTGGGACCTCTTTGTTGCAGATCTGCAATTTCTATCAGTTATTGAACAGAATTTGTCAGAGAACAAAACCTGAGTATTCAAGACATTGTATCTAAAGCAGGTGAGAATTGTGGAATGAGTTGCTGAAAGACAAAGAAATATACTCCTTAAAGCACACATGCTTCTCATTTTGCTTCACAAAACCTCTTCCTCCATTTGTGCTGCCGAGAACCTTTTCCTTGGTACCTCAGCTAAAACTGCTGAGGCCGCAGAATTTTGGTTCTAGCTCCATCTATTCAGCCCAGCACAACATAGAGAAATATATCAGATACTGGCTGTTATGCAAGTGTGCTCTACCATGAGTCCTACTGCTATAATGCTGCACTATCTGGTTCAAACGGTAACCTAACACTATGACATGTCACAAATCAAAGAATTAATTTGAAAGAAAAAGTCCAACCACAGAGCAGAGATAACAAAACAAATGTTTAAAAAAAGGCTGAAACCAGGCTGTAAATCTTGAGGAAGCATTTTGGAAAAACCATGAAGCATGGGGTTATGCTTAAAACCACACGAAGCAGGCTATACTTAAGTTCTTTTTTTAATTAAACAGTATTTTAAAGACCACATGTTACTCAAAAGTCTGAAAAGTTTGATATTGAATTATTTCTACAAAAATACAGGAAACTCTATGCCTGCAGCATTAACATATCTGAGTTTTATTTTCTCCTATTTATAAAGGAAAAGGAACCATAAAGGATCCCATTTATTCCCATTACCAATGACATTACAAACATCAAATTTGATACAGTTATCTGCATCTTAAGCCAACAACATAGGTGAATAAGCATTTGACAGAGATTCTAGGTTACTCTATATGTTGAATTACCAGTTTACAACTGAACACCTACTGGGACAATTGTAACAAACAGGTGAAACATTTTCCACTGAATACTCTCTTCAGCATCATCTCATAGTGACTCTCACCATGATTCTAATTGGCAAAATAAATCTGGTTGGTGGAAATAGAGCCACCTAAAACCAAGCTAAAATGTCTTTACTTAGTTTTCATTACCTGGTCAAAGTAAAAAGAAACAAACCACCTATTGTGCTTGTTTGCTCTATGTTAAAAGCATAGGAAAGGGCACACTCACACATGCCTTTAAAATATCACAAATACCATGCTAAATTATTTTGATTACTTTCAGCAGCACTGTAGTATAAATAATATAAGAGACTATGTACTTTCAAAATATGCTGGATTGATTTTTTTTTCTCCTTTATGCTGTCTCCTCCACACCTGTGTAACTCAGTAATTCAGTGCATTTACACTTAACAAGTATATATATACAGTGTCAAATTAGTCGTTCATAAATCCTCCAAATTACGTCCTACAGCTTTCAGAAGTATGTTAGGGAATGCATCGGCATGTGTTACTTCGGAAAAAACATTGAAGTTATGTTGGAACTTGGAGATGAAAAAAAAAATAATTGGAATATTTTCCCAGTATCTTTAGGAAGCATAATCAAACAGAAAACAGCACTCAACTCATGTAGCCTTCTGGCATCACTTCTGCAAAGTTTAATTCAGGCTTCCAAAAATATCTAACCTCTTTGCTTGCCCTGAAGAAGGGTGCTTTGTTCAGGTCTAGAGAGTATTTTTGCCATGAGCTAACCTACTCAGGTAAACCATTGCAGAGCCAGCAGGAGTTACTGTGGGATTTACAGTGGAAAGTCAGTGGCTAAATTTAGTCATACAAACTAGCTGGCTCAGAAACATATCTTCTTTTACTTCACCTTGAAGCTGGGGGAGCAACTGTTAAGTACTCTTAAAAATCAGTAAGAACATGATTTTGACATTTCTGCAATTCAAGATTTTTCTCAAGAAAAAAAAAAAAAAGAGAATGAATCACTATGGTCTGAACTTGAGTTTTCCTAATTTACTCTTATCTTGCAGATACTAAGAGTATTAAAAGGATGATTTTATGAAGCATCATAAAATGGATTCTGCACATAAAAAGAATAAATCAATACATTGATTTTTTTCCTTACTAACAAAGATAATTTACCACAAATGCTGTGTTTATTACAATTCACTCTGCTATATTTCTGCCTGGTGAAGTTATTAGACAATTGTAAAAGGAAAAGAAAATGTTCTCATCATTCCTGTTTATTGTCCTTTCTCACCTTTAACTGTTGACAAATTCTGTCAATAAAAAAATTGACAGCCATTCTGTCTTGAAACTGTGTGGCCAAATCCTTGTAATTCCATATCAGTAGAAGAAATTATGCTCTCGACTTTGCCTTGGTTAAACAACACAGATATTACTAGGAAGTACAAGTATTCTCATCTACAATATAAGATCATCACATGGAACTCACAGCCTACTTTGAAAATTCACACCCCATTGTTTACAGTGATGTTACTTAGTGGTGAAGAGTATCAAGACTTTCCAAAGATTTTAGCACTTCTTTCTTTGGAGTCTCAGAGCACTCTACAGAAAAAGAAAAAGAAAAAAAAAAAAAAACGAAAAAAAAAAAAAAAAAAAAAAAAAAAAAAAAAAAAAAAAAAAAAANAAAAAAAAAACGAAAAAGAAAAAAAACAAAACAAAACAAAACAAAAAAAAAAGAGAGATAGAAAAAAAATGTTCTGCCTCATAAGATCCTTACAAATTAAAATCTCACCTGAAATTAGAAAATAACTTCCACGACAAAGGAAACAAAAAACACAAGCACAACCAAAACCAAACCAACCAAACAAAAAAAAAAAAAACCAACAAACCAAACCATTCCCCTAAACTAAGGGCCATATTATGAATCTTTCTTGCTTTTGGTAGAAATGTTTTGCACAGAGAGACACATTTAAAGTAATTGGACTATTTCAGCAAATAGGTGCATACCCAAGGGGTACAATTTGACTGCAATGACACCCAAAATTCCAAATTATTTCTCTTAAAAAGCCAGTGTGATGTAATAAGAAAGATAGTGACTGGATTGCAATCGGAAGACTGACACTCTTTTTTCCCCAGCTGGAAAATGTCGTGCTAGATAGAACCTAAAATGATAATGCAGTCCAGCCACTTTACCAGAACGAATAATGATGCAAGACATATTTATCTTGTTTCCAGTAAAGCTTTCCCACTGTCCCTAAATAGCCTGGGACATTGGTCAAGTTGCTTTTATCATCATAATTTTTTTTATGATTCCCAGGATAAACTTTCTGGAAATTAAATTGTCATCCTTTTCTTTTCTTCTGCCCAACCTTTTACTACCTCGTGTTTCTAAACTGCAAATTTTTTAAGCAGTATCTGCTTTTAATTATGCTTATATATTAATGCACAGAACATTGCCACTTCAGATTTCCAGACTGCATTATAAAACAAATAGTCCTAGTGATCTTTACTCTTAGTGCTCTGCTCTAGCCAAACTTTTGGTTTTCAATCATACTGAAAACAATCAGTGGTCCTAGTTTCCACTGTAACAATATTATACCCATGAAATATTACTGATTTCCTGTCATACTTTGCACATTATTGCCATCCCTCTCTCGAGATACTATCAAGCAAAACTGCAAGACTCTTTTATCTGACAAAAATGTCAAGAAAATGAAGAAGGGTTGTTCTTCTTTACTTTTATTTATTTATTTATTGTTAATAGGTGCTTTTGATTCACTAAAAGCTTTCCATCCTCTCATCCTCTTATGTTTTTACTCATCTTCAGCCTTGTTCTCACCTAGAACAGGCGCTTTCAGGTGTTCTTTCACTACTTCAATCAGAGTGATGGTGGTACTGACTTGGAGTTACCCTCTTTGGCTTGGATGGCAGTTAATTTCACGCTTTTACCCAGAACTTCACCACAGGCACCTGATTTTCCAAGTACATTTGTGAACTTCTTTTTCCAGTGATCGTCACTAGCACATTTCACCTCAAATGTGAATGTAAACAATGACCACTGAACTAGAGAGAGCACAAGAGGGGGTAAACATGTACAGTGGTAAAAAAACATTAATTCGGTTTCTTTCATGACATCTTTATCTCTAACACTTACAATTGAAATGTAAAAGGTCTGGTTATCACCCACAGGCCACAGCTGGAGACAAAACATCTCCCTCTGCAATGATATCCATGACTGGCACTTGCTTCAGGGTCAGAAAGGGATCCAAAGGTTGCTTTTTTTCTTTTTTTAACATGCCCTTTTAACAATGGCCTTTTAGCTCAGAAATACAATAAGTACAAACTAGAAAATATCTTTGTTTCCCTAATGAAGCTTTTCTAGAAATCCTACTTAATTTTTTTCATCAGAAAATTTTATTGTGTTTATTTTAAATTTTTTTTTTATTTTTATCATTTTGGGTGACTTTTTGTAAAAGGATTTCGTTTCTCAAGTGCCCTTGTGATGTGTTTAGTTTTTCTTCATTTTTGGAAATTTTTAGATTGTCAAAATTATGTGTTTCAGTTGTTCCTTCTAGTTCCTTCTTCTAGTTTTGAAGACAGTGCAGATTTGAGCTGTTAGAATGGGGTAAGAAAGAGGGAGGAAGTAGCAAAAAGAGAGAAAGGTAAGAAATGGCAAACTAATATTTTGAAATCAGGGTTGTTTTCTAAAACAAAAATGTAAACTAAAATTTCCTTGCATTTTTTTTGTTAGAAATCATTAATTAAAAAACCCACAACTTAAAAAAAAATTTTACCAGGATAAGAATATTCTTCTGTCACTAATTACATTGCAGAGCAATAGTTACAACAAACATACAGCACATCACTTCCAGATTGTTACCCTTTCTTTTTCAGTCTCTATTTCCAGGTTTCTCTTTCTTGTCCTCTCATGAGACTTCCTTCTTTCTAGAAATAACCTTATGCTTCTCATCTCTGTAATCTTTTAGAAAACCTCTGTCCGCATAATACCTTTCCATACCTTGGCTTCATCACCTTTAATACTTCCTGCTTCTCTTTGTTTTATTGCTTCTTCCTTGCTCTTGTGCTGATTCTCTAATTCCTTCAACTCAACATTCATTCTTCACTTGAGTCTCCTTTAGCTATGTGCTCAGTAGAAAACACTATATTCATTCCTATTGGGACTGGCTGTCTTTTGTCACCTGCAATCCAAATCAAACTATTTATACCTTTGGGGGACTAGGCAAAAGGCAAAATAAATCCTTCCATATATGCAACTCACTAATCTGTGTCATTGCTTTTTCAAATTCTAACTTATTCTAACATGGTGGACAGCAAGCAAAACACCAAAGTGCAACACTGATGAGAGATACTGGTGTGACATACTGGCTAGATGTGGTAGTGCAGAAGCACAAGCTACTCAGACAGTTGCATTCTTCTACTCAGAAATCAGTACAGAGCCTTCAACAGCAAGGAACATAACTGGAATGATGTGAGTATGGTAGTTGCCAACCAGAGGCGCTTTGCAACATGCTGTGCTTCCTCCCTGTCTGGGTGACAAGGTTTCCTTGCAGCAAATCTATACCCACTGATTAGCTAAGAAGTTAATTTCCAAGGCTGGGAATGGACTTGTCTGAATTACTAAAGGGAACAATATGAAGCCTTTCATTTCCCATGGTCGGTATGAGTTGGAAAGCAGAATAAATTAGGATGTGAGAGTCTTAATTTTTTTTTTTTCTCCCTGTGTAGATTTTCATTTCATTTTTTTATTTCAAGTGATAAGAGAGTCAGCTTTGTTGTCAATGATCTCAGGATAGCAACATGGGACCCATCTCAGTGAATGTCTCTAGGTACAGCACAAATAATAAGTAATGATATTGGCAATATCCAAATTTTTAAGAGAATTTTTGGAAATATTATCACGAAGATTAAATGCTACTTCTAAATTTTTAATCGGTTTCTCGCAGACATCAATGCACAGGTGCCTTGACCTTAAACTTAGGTAATTATTATAATTAAAGAGCTAATACGCCATTCACAAATGTCTGCTGTACTATCTCTATTGTCTACTACTCATTATTCTGCATGTAGTTCCTTTTCTGTTACTTGTTTCTTTGGAACTCATCCAAGATTTGCTCAGTTAATGTATTGGTATTTTGTGCTCTGCATCCTATGACTTATGGGTTATTACAATTTTAAAGAGATATTTTCTATATCCATTCACGGACATTATTCATCTTATATGTAGCAAATATAATACTCTTGTAATCAATCATTACTGCTAACTCCCCAGATAAAAACATATTTTCTGTATTATGTTAAGCAAATTAGTCAAATGAATGTTTTGTAAAACTTGCTGTCTTTTTTGGTCCCTTGGCTCCCAACCTGTCTCACTTCTCTTTCTTACTTCCTTTATCAGTGAGCACTACCCATATCACAGAAGCACAGACTGGTAGGGGTTGGAAGGGACCTCTGGACATAATTGAGTTCAACCCCCCTGCCAAGGCAGGCTGCACAGGAACATATCCAGATGGATTTTGAGAGTCTCCAGAGAAGGAGAATCCACGATCGCTCTGGGCAGCCTGTTCCAGTGCTCCGTCACCCTCACAGGAAAGAAGTTTTTCCTGATGCTGAGGTGGAACTTCCTGTGTTCCAGTTTGTGCCCACTGCCCCTTGTCCTGTCACTGGACATCACTGAAAAGAGACTGGCCCCAAACATAAATATGCTTTAGCTGTATTTACAAGACTCTTTGGTCTTACTAATATTGTCACCAGAATGAAGTCTATGCAAATGAAAGTCTTGGTCAGTGTGGCTGCTGAACTGTAACTTTTTCCAACCTAAATTTCTGTCCAAATTAATTTTACGTGGCTTTAGTTGGGGAGTAGGAGGGAGGTACACACTCTGAAGACAGATACTTAATTTCAGTTTCAGCTATTTTTAAGAAAACTAATTTGCTGATTAAAAGAAAGCAGTTGTTCTCTCCTGATTTACCATACAAGTCATCTCAGACAGAACGATTGGTTCAATTCCTTCTTCTGCCTGAGGGGTTTTGAACCACATCTCCTGGAAGAATGTTTAACTACCATATTATAGAATTTTCATACTCTGGGATAAAGACTCTCTCAATCTCTCCTGCTGGTACTATTCCACTTGGTTTAATATACTTAAATATTCTGAGAGACAGTGAAAATGACTCAATAATCTGAGGTTTGGGGTACTCATGTGGAAAATGGGTCCTCAGGGTTCAAGTTCTTGCTTCAATAAATATCTAAATATTTTTAAACAAAGCAGAACTGTAACAGCAAAAAATGAAGAAGCTTAAACCAACACAACAGACAACACAGTCTCAAAAGCATTCTCACAGACAGTGACAACTGCTGAGGAGGAAAAAGTGTGAAGCCCAGGCCTTCAACAGATGAAGCACATGACAAAGAATGGGAATTCACTGATTTTGTGAAACTGGCGTGGATAACTCCTTTTTCTTTTTTTCAATTGAGAACTGTTCAGCTGCTATATAGCAACTTTCTGATAATTTTAGCATGACAGAAAATGTATTCTAATTCAAAAAACTTGCAACAATGTTCATTAAACTCTAATTACATTTTCTTTTTCTTTTTTTTTTTTTTTTAATTGTAGCAATAGTAAAATATATGTCCTGACTTAGGAAGCTTGGGAGAAGGGAGGTATTTCTGCCAAACTATATTCTCAGAGGTTAGAGTTCAGAATATTTTATCATAGAAAATAACTACCAATGGGGGGTGGCATGCAGGACAAGAAGTAAACAGTAAAGAATTTGAATTATAAATATACAACCACTTTTATAACTGATCTTTTTAGTGAAAAATAAGAATTGTTGCTTAACAGATCTGTTGCTCTTCTGTACAACAGGTGAAGGATGGATACCCACTTTGGAGATATAACCTGAAGTTCCATTTCCTGTAAAGTATAGATCTTAAAGTGAAAATACTTAATGGTTATTTTTTTATGACACATATATAAACAATTTGAAAAATGACATTTTGGTATAATTTCTGTGGGATAGATGAACACACAGAGATCTGCTTCTGCTTCATAACAGCTTAAGGACTTGCTTCAGTCAAACACTTAAGAATATGCTGAACTTAAAACATAAGTGCAGTGCACAAAGACACAGATTTGTAATGCTTGACAACAAACACCACAAATTATGTGTACTACTATGCTGGAGAAACAATGTAAGAAACATCAAACTCATCTGTAGAAAATTTACTCCTGTCATGTTCCTGAATGTTCCTTTCTCAAAGATGGGTGCTTCTTAAAAAAAAATAAATCTATATCTGTTTAGAAATCGTATTTTCTTTTATCCATAAAGAGTTAATTAATTAAAACAAGCCAAAATTGTCAGCAGAGACGCATCTGTTACTCTTAGGATTCTCCAGGACAAATCCTGTTTTGGTGATGTCTGTCTTACTATTGTCCTAATGGAGCAAATGGCTAAAGACCAAGTTGTTTCTGATGTATATGTGCTATATATGCAATTAAGTCTTGCTATAGTGAAGAATGACTGTCAGCATAGATTATTTTAATGGATGTACAGTATTACTTTAAACTAAGTCTTCACCATCTGTTCATCTTAATTATAGATGCAAACCCAACATATCTTACATTAGCATCAGAAAATGGGGAAGTATCAGTGACTGAAATGTCCATATATATTCTTTGTGCAATGCTGCATGCATCTGTGCCATTTTTCATCTCCTCTTCCAAGCAATACAAATTGGGAAGCAGGGAGGAAAGAAGTGGGAAGGAAAGTGCTTATTCCTCACAGATAATTTTCTGGCATGGCTGAATATTTTTTTTTTTGGCAAACAAGGATTCATTTTAGAAGACTTCAATATATTATGCTTCAGAACGCTTTCCAAAAGTATGTACTCTACTTGCACTCATACCTCATTCTAGCACTTCCTGTCTGACAGATAAGCAAGGAAAATGAAAGAGCCAACACATGCTGATGCCATCTAATAAACCATCAAAAAAGCAGGTAAAAAAATATGCAGGAATATTTTGAGTTTAGTGAAATTAAGACACAATGAAGTAAAACTTTTTCTTACACAATATTATTTTTTAATGTACCAGATGAAAATCCATGTCTAAAATTTGCTGCAATTTGGTAACTTGCTAGTAGATGTTTGATTCTAGAATGTGCATCTTTATGTGAAGCAGCACTACAACAGTTAAGACCAAGTTAAGCTTACTGATTTTTAAATACTTTGCCATCCCCTTGCTGACTAAGTTTATTTGGAAATATATTTTGCTCTGTGGGTGCCCCAGTCAAGATCACTAATCCAAATCTGAGGGTGCTTGCCAAAGGGTCCCAACACACATCACTACTTAATATATGGCTTGAGGCAAACTGATGAGACAGAGAAAGGAATTGTGCCCACTGGTGTCACTGTGACTGGGTTGGCTCAAGAGAATTTACTGCAGTATATAATGAAGTACATATACTAGTTCTTATTGTTGATTTCACAGCTTCCTGAGAATTTCATACAATACCTATTTTGTAGGTAGTAAAACTGTTACGTACACAGATTTAACTTATATTGTAATATAAGAAAAGTTCTGAAATAAAACTGTATCTGAGTTCTGAGCCAAAATAATCCAAATGAGATCATCATCGGCATAACACTGAAGAAAGATAGTGATAAACAATGCTTCCGATTCCTAATCCCGGCTTTTAAGAGAGATTCCATCCTTCACAATGCTGGACTTTATGACACTATAAACTAGTTTGCTTTTCTGCCAGAGGTCTAACACTATAAACAAAAATAAGGCCAGTGCTAACACAGTAGGTTCTCCTCTCTTCTCTCTGGCTAAGCCTCCAGATATTTTTGAGTTCTACCTCTTGCTCTCACAGGACCAGATGGAATCCAGATGTTTTTACTGAGAAACTCTGGCTCAGTTCCACTTGTAAAACGCTTTGCAGGCTTATATGGAAATTGAGAGTTTGCTTTCTCAGACAACCTAGACATTGTTCAGGGTGATAGAACATGTAGCCTTGTAGGATTATGACCCAGAATGAAGGGAAACTGAGTGAAAATTATAAGGTAGCATCTTGAGATACTAATTTGTGCCAAAAAAACCACACCACTTGTGAAAAAAAAAACAAAACAAAACCCTGGCAAGGTTCCATCACCCTCAAGTTTATAAACTAGTCCTGATTAAATGTGAGAGTCAACTTCTAATTCAACTTGCAGCCAAGATATGTCAAATCCAAACCTGTGATGTGGCACATTCATCCTGAGATCCATTTGTATTCAATAAATATCTGAGAAACAAAAGTGATGATATAATTCTTCACTTTACACAAAAGAAAATATGCACAGAGCAATCATAACTCCAAACTAAGGAGACAAATTTATCAGACAATCCCTTTTTGTTGACCCTTAACATTAAATAATAAGCACTTCAAAGAGATGGCTGGCACTGTGTTGTTTTGAAGTGTAATCAAGCAGATGTATAAGATGCAGGACTAGTTGGTGTATAAACACTGTATCAGTTCTAAGTGTCTACAACTACAGTACAAAGAAAAACTTCTACATTAGTTTTGAAGTATATTAGTGAAAATCAATTTGGAGACTATTTCCCAACATTTTTTTAACTTTGAAAGTTTTCAGGGAAAGCGCCACAAATTATTAATGCTGATAATTTGTACTGGGGAAATGTGTTTGGCCTTACATTACACCATCTTCTATAACAATATCAAATATGAAAATCAAAACCATTTTGTAATAAACAGTATTTTTACTGATTGCACATGATTAAGTTAAGCAGCTTCTTCTAACAGTGTCACAGAGGTGATTCAATAGCTCCTATAACTCATCTTCCTAGTCGACCTCTCCCCTCTGCTGATGAAGCCTATTCAAAACCTACTGCCCTTTGCCCATTTTATCATCTTTTATTTCCGAATCATTTTGATCATAAATACTTTTGGCAAAATTCTTCTTTCCTCTGAACAAATTATTGCTGTTTCCAGCTTCTTTCTTTCAGCACTGAAGCAAAATTTAGTTCTGAGAATGAAATTCACACAGCTCATTTTTAACAAAGAACTGAAAAGAAAACCCATCTCCTAGAAATACCAGAAGGAAAAAGAATGTTTAACAATGTTACCATCCCATTCAAATAACCCAGGGAAAACTTCATCTATAAAACCAAATGTTCATGTGCTGAAAATACGCAGAATACTGTAAACCCAGAGATATTAATAATCAACTTAAAAAACAAAACCAAAACCAAACAACAAGGAAACACAATAAAACTAACCTGGAAGGAGTTAAAAAGCAAGTCATATACCTATAGCTGCAATAGGAAGCAATTCAAAGTTACTATCAAGGTCAAAAAAGGCGAAGAGGGGAGAAGTAAGAGTTCTCTATGAGAAATCTAGCCCGTAATAAGGCAAGGATCCCGTAGGAGCTGCAGGCAGGTTGCCACAAGCAAGGCAGGAATCCCTAGGGGGCAGTGCATAATTAACAATTTGAAGATGCAGCCATTGTCACAAAGACAGGGACTGCTACCCAAAAACATGAGCAAGCATTTTGCTTTCAGCTGATTACACTATAAACCCATACCGTTTGCCCCTATATAATAATGGACTTTCTACCACCAATATTTTCCTTCACGATCATTAAATTTTCTAGTAAAACAGAGGAATTGCAGAATGTATGGACAACAGCCAGAGAGAATGAAAGAAAAGCAATAAGACACTCATGTTTGGGGGAGGGGGGAGGTAGAAAGAACATGAAATAAGCATCAGAATCGTCTTAAATATAAAGGTGAGGTAAAACTTGAGTTGATGTATTTATTATATATAATTATTTGTATATAATTTGCAAAAAATTAGCTACTGATCTTTTTATAAATAAAATCCAGTCATTGATACAATAAGATTTGTCTGGTTCAGTTCCAGGATTCAATGATTTTTCACATGATAGGGTAAACAAGTCAAATTTCTAATTTTGTCCAGATAAAAAAAATGCAACACTTACAATGTCTGCCTGCTAAAGCTATAAAATAGGAAAGCGCCTTTATTCTTCTATTTTAATCTCAGAGCTAGCGATCAGAGCAGACTTGAAGAATACTGACAGACTACCTGCGCTATATGGGAACTGTCAGTCAATAAAGCTGTGATTTCACATTTTGAATAATGTGGGTGCTAGGATATGGGCACATTGTAAGTGACCAATTTTAATAAGTGTGTGTATATTGTGTGTATATCTGCAAGTGTTGATGATGCTTGATTTTTAACTTGAGAATGCGGATATCATAGGAATTCTGTCTATCCTTATTATATAGCAGTATGACACACAAATATGGCCCATTCATATATAATTTTCAGCTGCTCTTTCTGATCCTAAGTTAAAGGTGAAAAATAACATTCCTGTCCTTTTATACTAAAACTATATTTTGGAAGCAGAAAGCAAATAAGGAAATGACTGCAAGTGGACAAGGTTTTATCTTGTCTATGCCATTTCCTTGTTGTTATTGAGGACAAATACCTTCCCCTAATAGTTTCAACCACAACCTTCCAATTCTGTCCTCTAAGCATGGGGTTCTGCACAAAGTGCTATCCTGCCATGAAGATTGCCATTTTAAAGCCACTTCTGGAAACTTCACAAAAATCATCAGGTTTGCAGGCATATGTATCAAAGTTCAGATTTCTGAGACAGGAGGATAAATAGAAATTATTATCAGAATATAACAGAATCTGTCCCTGTGCTTTCTACGAGCATGTCCATTACAAAATTCAGCAGGAAAAACAGAAAAAAAAACCCAAAAGAGGAGGGAGCATATTTTGATTACAAATTCCAGACTCCTCAGATCAAGTTTTCTGGCTCACTGTAGTTGCACATTAGAATCCTACAGTCCCTTAAAAGGCTATGATGGTTAGTATGTTTAAAGGTCTTCTGTAAGGCTACTTCAGATTTTTTTTTTTTAATTTTTTTTTTTTTTTCCAATTTGTCTGTGATTAAAACTTAAATCCAAGGCCCAAAATTAAACAGAGGAAGGTCTCACAATATATTCAGACTGCCTGAAAACTTACAGACCTGCGCTCTATCACAAAGATTTTACCATATATTTAGAGCAGGATTAAAATAGGATGGAAAGTCAGAGGTGTAATTTTATGAGAGATTCTATTCTTCAAAAAGAAAAATTTTGCTTACCAGCAAAAATTACGCTTTTTAAAATTTTCCAAAAGAAGCAGCACAGGAGTTAGTTTTGAGATAATTAAAATATTCTGAAAATTTCAAAATAATATGCCAAGAAGTTGTATGATTATTCACCTCAGACTAAGAGTTGAGAATCCTTAGTAACTTAGCTCCTTTCCTTTAGAAATTCCTGAAAACCAAAACAGGACATTTTCGCTGCCATTACCTTGAGGTTTTTTGAGTGAAAATTTCATTACCACATATCAAGGCAGCTGCATTTTAGATGAATGTACCTGTTTTTAAAATGAACAGAAGAAATAGACAAGTATACTAAGAGAAAAGGAGAATTAGTTGTCAATCAGCGTTGGCTTCAGCATGGTGCTGTGAGAGAGGCTATCACCCATCAGACATACAGAAATAAATTTCTCAATTATAGAAGTTTACTGTTGAGAACATCAGAAAATCTTTTCTCTGCAGCTTTCATTTCCGATATTCTGGACTCCATTATATAGGATTCTTTCATCATTGACTACATTTTATTATGCACTGTAAATGTAAAACACTTACTTTACTTTCTATAACTATACTAGGTATATCCCTACTAAAAGATCCATCTTTGGAGCCTTTCTATTCATGTAAAAATAATCATTTAGGAATCTATTCATACCACTATAGTTTTACCGACCATATATTTTGAGAAAGTTGTAATTTTTTTTATTTTAAGTTGTCGGTAAATTTTCCATTATTTTCAATGAATTTCCAATAGATGAAATAATGTTAGATACCTGTTACTATATCATACTTGAAGTTAAGTTTCTCTGTAATGCAGATCCCATGGACATGAAGACTTTGATTCTGATGAACATGCTGAGTTAATTAGAAGCAACATTCCCTGTTATCTCAGAACAAAAGGTAGTCACTAGTAACCTTGAAATATTATCTATTTCATGAAATGGTGTAAACAAGGAGCTGACAGCTTTTAAAGGGCAATTGGCAAGATTATATGTTTCTTCCCTAAATTACAGAGAAACTGTGATAGTAGGAGCACAGTAGGAGACAGAAGACATTGTTTCTAAGGCATTTAGGTTTCACCTAGTCAGTTGGCTGGTACCATATCACCTGTCTTTGAGGTGGAGGTTTCTCAACTTGTGATGAGTTTTACAGAGCCAAGAACTGGGATCCACTGCCTCTCACAGTGCTTCTCTCAGCTCCACAGCCTTCATCTCCTGCCTGGGCTGCATGTTGTCTGACACAGATCCCTGCCCTATATCAAGAAACTTGCACCATAGGTTGCCGCTGCTAGTCTGAACTGGGGATAGATGGCCAACTTTTTGCAGCCCAAACAACATAAACATGAAAGTTAAATTAACATTCCTTATAAAGACTGAGAAAAAGGAAAAAGAAAAAAGAAAAAGAGAAAATATGCATGCAAGCGGTGAGAAGCCTTCTTCATTTGCTTTCTGACATTGCTTATCAACGGAAAGCACTCAAAAGAAAAGACTACATATGAAACCAGACAATTCACAGGTCAAAATTTCCAGCCTCTGTGATCTGCTGTTGAGCTTCAATCCCACTGTCTACACACAACATAACTGCGGTCATTGCTTGTGAAAACCACTCTCCTGTTGCTGGCATTTGGGAGTCAACAGTGCTCTATGAACTGTTACAACATGAGAACAAAATGTCACAGCAAATCAAAATCCATACTTCTTTAAATCTGTCAACCTGATGAACTTCCAGAGAGCTGTGAGAGACTGCTAAACAGTACAGACATTGCTTGACACTGCTTGCAACTCCAGTTAAGAGATTATTGCCATACAGAGTCTCAAGAAAGCTGATGGTTTTGTTTTCCTGCTTATAGAACCAATTTGTTGATTTGGGTTTGGTTTGTTGCTTGTTTTATTTTTGTGGCAATCCTTAGCAAAAGTGCTGTGAAGGAAGAACGGCTTGTCATTTGTTCACAAAGAATACATGAAATATCAGGACTGTGGAATTGTAAGCAGCATCATAAAGCTCTACCCTATACCTAACAGTAACCTTAAGTTAGATACCTGTCAGCAGCACTTTGCCTATAGGCTAGCCTGCTCAGATTCTGGCTTTCACTGTTGATAAACAATAGGCCTATTCTGCTTTCACTCCCAATAAACAGATCTAAGACTACTTTCAAGTACAGTCAGAGGATGACTGCGGTTTCTGGTTAGCACCATTGTCAGCTGAATTTCAACAAGAGGGACAGTTCTGTTGCCCAATTCTCTGCTCCTGTAGTTTTTGAGTAGAAATAAATTGCCATAGATTGTTAATACAATATGAACTTTTATAACCATGAAAGGATAAGATTTTCTTATGTGACTTACTGAAATTCCAATTTGGATGAAATAACAAATTCTTCTTGTTGTTACTGAGGAGGTTCTCTTCTATTTACAGAAAAGCAGCACAAAAACCAGTATCTCAGACTTCATGACATCTGGCCCCAGGCTCAGTGCAGTTTCTATATGCACTGCTTCCTGTCAGAGTAATAAAGTGCATTTTTCTTGATTAACAAAAATCCAAACAAGATAAAGAGCTAATTTGCTTTATGCTCTGGGTCCCAGTGGATGAATCATGGGGGTTCTTTACCTTTTTCGCTTTAGTACTGCGATAAATCCAACTACTTTTCTCAGAAGCTATAAAACAGGTAATTTTTAAATGCACCAAGGTTTTTGTAGTAATAGATATTATTTAAATTTATACTAATTTCAGCTTAGGCTTGAGAAGCTGAAAGGAAGGAGACAACATGAACGGAAATATTGTATTATTCTATCTTCCTGTGAAAGGTGCAGATTTTGAGTTATCACCAGCATTGCAAAGCTGCTATTAATTTAAATTTGCATGAGGAACAGAGAGTGAAATTATACCTATGGAAGAAATCTGACCAAGGTCATTTTACAGTTTAAACTTATGTAGAATGCAATAAGTCAACACCCTGCAAAAATAATGAGTATTTTTTTCTGACAAATGGATGTGGAAATACTTGCTTATATGAAAAATCCTTAAGTAAATAGCATAGTGATCATCTAGCAAATTTGTAGACAAAATAGTTTAAGAAAGAATTAAAATAGTTGGAACCAAACTGGTGCTGAAGTTGGCACCTGGCAAAAAAATAAAGCCTGTATAGGAACAGGAAGTAGAATCACTTTGTCAAGCAATTGTCAGGTTTAGAAACATGGAAGGTATGCCTCAGGAACTCCTCTAAAAGAAGATTTAGCAAATTTACATGTAAATCTCATTCTCTCTCCCTATCTACCCTTTTAATTTTCTTTTCGAACCCCTCCAACTTCTAACTGCATAGGAGTAACTGCTCCCGTGTGAGATGACCCCTTGGAAAATATTAAGCAGATGATAGTTCATCCATCATATGACCCCTTTGCAAAATATGGGGCTAGCTTAACAACATTAAATAAAACTCTTTCCAGAGCTCTGTGTCGGTTTCTAAAGTGCAGAGGTCTTTTTATTATTTTCTTTTTAATAATGTTCTTCAGTTCCTATCCATATAAAATGTAAAATATATGAAAGCACTGTAATATTGTAATAAGGGGTTTTAAAATACCCTGATGGGTCAAACCACAGTCTGCTTCAGGCTCTGTAGTGGATTTGACTAACCAGCAATGGGCCCATGGGTCACACTGGGAAGGAGCCAACAATTCATGGTGGATGAAGACTTCTTGGATGCATTAGAAGTAAAAATGGATACATTTCATATTAAAACAGTGCTAAATGCCTGGCTTAGCCTGGTCACTTAGGGCACTGAGCACATATCTCTAAAGCTGTGAGGTTATTTTTAATACTCTTACAGGTCACCCTTAAATGAATTTGCACTTCAAGGATTATCTTTGCTAGAGCACATATTACACCTAACAAAAGTAAGGAAACTTACCTGTGCTATATGGCACTCTCAGCTAGAACTCAGTTCAGGGTGAAGCTCATTGTAGTGCTCTAATGATTCTGTTAGAATTCTGGTCAGCTTCTCCCAATCAGATACTGGAAAGGAACAAGGTTCTCCAACACCATGGACAAAATGGCAGTAAATTAGTGGCTTATGTAAAAATATGTGCTCATCAACAACCTGGTGGTAACAATATAGAGATATAAACAAGTTTTCATCCAGCATATTAACACTTTATCACAGTTTTCTCCTTTGTGTGTGTGTGTTTCTGTACACTTTTGAAGTCTGGAAATGATACTGTTAGCTATAGAGGCAATATCAGACAGTGTCCTGATTTTCTCCATCAGACTCTGATAGCATGCCATTTCCAGAAGGCTAGCTTCAAGATCTCTTGGACTATGTCTTTTCTCTGGAGACAGTTGAAAAAATGTATGCAGATTTTGGTGATGACTTTTAATTTAAACTCCTTTTCTGGAGTTAAATGAGTTCAACCTAAACTTGAATGTATGTATGTATGTATGTTTAATGGGCTATTAATGACCTGTTGTAAAAGGATTTGTATAATGAGGTTGTGTGTTTGCCTTGGGAATGGTGAATGCTTCCCCATCACCCTCCTTTATGTGACTTTCATCTTTGTTGGTAATCCCATTTTTCTTTATCTCTGACATACCTCTTTCTCTTCAGGAAAACCTGACTGTATCCTACTTGACTCCCAGCTTCTATGTAAAATGTCTGCTTTCTAGATCACCCCATTTTGTTCTGTATTCTTGTCATCTTCACTCACTATATAGATTACCCTGACACACTGAATACTAAAGGACTACACCAGCTTTATAAACAGCATATCAGACTTTGAGACTAAGACACTTTTTACCTTGTTTCTGATGTGTTGTTCAGCTTGACCCTTTTGGGTATCCTTCATTAACAATTACTTTACTCCTCCAACTCTCCATTTTCTCTTTGGTTGTTATCACTCAACAAGATCTGGCCTTGTTAAAGGTAATGTAAATGTTCCTCTTGACTTCAGGATTTCACCCAGAGTGCCAGATCTTGGCATGGTTTCTTCAAGAACATTCCACTGATTTGGGGGAATTGGCAGATTAAAGTCTCTGCCAAAAAGCACTAATAGAAATGCATTTACTGGAGCTCCTGCAGTATGTAGTTACCCCGATGTTTAAGACTAAATCCAGCAAGCATGTAAATAGGTATGTGGTGAGCAGATGGCTCATGTAACCATACTTCCCCCAACATCTTCGTATTTATGTACAAGGTAATTCAATGTATTTTATCTATTTTTATGCCTAGCACATATAACTATTAGGAAATTTTCTTTGTAAATTTTCTGTGACTGGGTATTTCTTCTGAAAATGCTCCTTTTTGCAGTGACTTTTTGATCCAGCTCTATTATGAGATTTTAAAAACTGACATCCTGCTCTTCTCCTTGCTTCTAAACAGATGTTAAATAAGCAGCTCTTAGGAGCTGTGGGTAAAATTCCAACCTCAATTAAAAGATTAATATTTCCAAATGCATTGAAAAACAGAAACTGCATTTAAAACCTAGAGATAACATATCAATGATCAGAAGCTGTTGAAGTATAGAAAAATTATGTTACCAACAACACAGTTCACAGAATCACAGACTGGTTTGGGTTGGAAGGGATCCTTCAAGGTCATCTAGTCCAACCCCCTTTCAGGGAGCTGGGACATCTACAACCAGAGCAGGTTGTCCAGACCCTCAATCAACCTCATCTGGAATAGTTCCAGAGATGGGATATCTAACACCTTTCTGGGCAACCTGCGCCAGGGTCTCACAACCCTCAGTGTAAAAGATGTCTCCCTTCTCTCTAGTCTAAATCTCCATCTTTTTGTTTAAAAGCATCACCACTTGTCTTATCACAACAGACCCTGCTCAAAAGTCTGTCCCCTTCTTTCGGGCAGGCCCCTTGAAGTAATGAAAGGCAACAATAAGGTCTCTCTAGACCATGTTGTCCCAGCAATGCCTCTTAGAACCAGAAAGATTTTTACTGCGCCTTCTATAACACTGATTTCCCTTTGCCAAACCTCACAAACCTCACTCTTTCTGGCTTCCAAAATTACTTCTGTCTCCCATACACCTGCTGATGGTCTCACACTAGTGCTCCTTTCTTGCCAGCTTGATCCACAGTACTAAAAATCCTCTCTCGCACGTAGAAAGTGACAACTGTATTTGTTAAAAGCTAACTCAGATGGGAAGTCTAAACAAAAAGCAAACCAGCTTGGGAAAAAAAAAATGTCAAGTTCATTGAGTTGCCAAATATTATGGTATTTTAACAACTATTTTTTTTATAAGTATGTTCAGAAATGTAGGATGTGTTTTACTTCCACTTACCTCTTTCCTCCATCCTCCTCACTTTCTGCCTGCAGCATGCAACAGTCAGTACAGGAATTGCAATAGGAGTACTTCTAGAAAGATCCTGACAAACTTCATGGGTATGAAGCAGTAGAATGAAAAGGGAGGATCATTCATATTTTTAAAAAATTACTCTCATGGCAACAGCTGAATGTGGACTCACAAAGGGCTCAGGCAGGAAGCATATAGCTATCATCTCCAAGGGGAGTCAATTGGACTCCTCAGCACCTTGCACATTCCTCCTTCCCTGCAGTCTGCTTTGCAGGTCGTCACAGGGTAACTTGTCCATGTACTTGCAATGAGTGAAAGCACAGCACATGGCTTCAGCATTACAGTAGTGACAGGGAAGAAGAGGACATCTCAGGGGTTGTGCTTCAGTTTGTTGGCTAAACAAAACAAACAAAACAAAAACAAAGAAACAAAAAAACCAAGGCGGAACAAGTCAACTTGCACAAGGCTCCCACTACATGACACAGTAGCTTGCAGTACAGACAGGCTCAGAGTAAACACATTTAGGAGTACTACTACTTGTGGGAACTTTTCACATTCAGTTTTGGAGCAGTCTGGAACACTAATTTCTTAACCATGTCGCAGCTTGTCATGAGTGTCAAAATTTGGAACCTTCAAAAAATTGTTATTGTAGCATGTCTGTATTTTGCCCTCCACATTGCTACAGTCATCTATCACATTTGTGCTCTTGATTTGGATTAGAGGCATGTTTCCAGTATTCTGGAAAAACTGGTCTTACCCTCTTGTTCCTACTACTCCCCTGTTCTAGGAGAAGTGCCTTGAAAAGGCATAAGAAACAAGACGCATGAAATCTACTAGTAGATCTAGTAAATGTATCTAGTAGATACTGAGCTTTTAAATATAAGGTTTGTACAACAGAAGCCTAGGAATAAGAGCATCACTGTTATGTAATGCATTTGAATTTAAAAATTAATAATTAAAAACAACAACAACAATTTTGCAGGAGTTTTATACCTGGCTGAATGTGGTGCAAAATTGTGTGAAACATGGTCAAATTTATTCTCTTGGTACCATTACCCTTTAGATAACTTTTAAGATAACTTTCAGGCTTCTAGGAGAGTTGTATCTTGATATTTGTAACATGCTAGATATCTTATGGCTGAGATCCTCACTGCCTGAGAATGCTGCATTCTTTCTGGTGGCTGGTGGGTCACCATAAGAAAATGGTATTACAGAATTTAGAAGATATTCAGTCATGGTAGTTACTTTGAGTATTGACAAAACCTATGCATGTATATTTTTGGAACTCTCTGCTGAGTTAGACTAGCAATGCTAAAAAAAAAGTGTTATATAAATCCTACAAGAATCTATAATGTTTAGTAAAGAGAAAGAACAATTTATACATACAAGAACTATGTTAAAAGTCCTGTGTTATCTGGAATGTATGCATCAAATCTCTTAAAAAAATAATCCTATTCAGTCACCATGGGTAGAAAGTTTTGTGTCATTTTCTGATGCAGACAGATTGCATCTTATATGACCGAGATGATAGATTTCACTACACTGTATCTGCAGCTCCGGTGCTGGACAGGATATTTATGGTTCTCTATGGTGGCTAGAGCATCCTTTCTGGGAACTGGACAGCAAACAGAAAGAAATGCCTCAGAGAGATTAAAAAAATAGTGTTTGGAGAAAGAGATAATTATTTCTTTTAAAATATACCCAAATAAATATTTTAATAACACTGAAGCCCAGAAATTGAAAGCACGAGTTGAAAAGGTTTTCACAGCCAAAGCACACAGTGTTAACTATCTTATTCACTCCCTGACTCACTTGATGGAGATTGTAATTACTATCAAGTTAGTATGTAACCTGCCGAATGAGCCTGACTTCAGGACAGTGTGCTCCTCTGCAGCTGTTTTCTTTCCAGAATGCCTAATAATCTCTGTATTTTTAATGAAATTGGGTTAGTTCAGAGTCTGAATGTTGTTTAAAAGGAAAAAAAGGCAGACAGCACCTTAGTGAAGTATCAGGCAAAGGGGAGCTGTAATAGAGTTGTTAAATTTCTTGGGAAGAGTAGTATATTGATCCTTTTTCTTGGATCAATCCCATTATGGTGCTATTATTAACATCTTTACAGCCTTTTTAAAAGTCACCTAAAAAAGCAGAGAACTCAGAAAAATTACCTGAGGATGTTATTTTTCCTCCCAGGTGTGGCTCAGATAGAATTGGTTGAATCACAGAATCCCTCATTTGCAGAACATTATGACAAAAAAGAAAGCCATCTGTAAATCAGGAAGTTAAAAACAACATGTAAAAATTACACTTTTGATCAGTCAATATTTTCAAATGAAATCATGTCATAGAACATTCCTAATCAACCTAAATGTAAAATATACTAATATATGCAGTATCAGAACTTTGATTCTCTGCAGTGAAATCAAGCGGTGTGAGAAGCTATTTGGTATGTGTTTCTCAGTAGTATTTACTATTAGAAAAAAAAATATTAACAAGTTCAAATACAATGCAGAAAACACCTCAAATGCTGGAAAGATGGTTTCGGGTAAATGCACAAACACAAATTTTTAAAAACCTATGTATTTCCATGTATGAAAAGATATTAAAACTCCATAGATAAATTCACTGCTTATGAAAGAATTCAATGTAAGGCAAAGAAACCACAATAAAGATTTTTTGGAGTGATCAGTTCAAATATGAGCATAAAATGAGTCTAAGTTCAAAATTATGGCCAGGCACAAGGTCTGCTATTGAAGATAAAAGTACTACTGCAGTTTAGGCTAATTAGTTCTGTTAATTTCAGCTGTCATTAATAGGTGAAAAGAGGTGAACCTGACCTTGAACTTCTTGTGCAAGGGGATGAATGAGTGGTTGAAACACCACATGAACCTGCTCACTGAAACACTGTCCCTGCAGTCAGGACACTACTCTCTCCTCTCGCTGCCAACACTGAATCTCATGATCAGAAGCCAGCCTGTAGGAAAAAAGTCAGTGTCAATAATTATATAAATGTCATGGTATCACTTTAGTATTAAGACTATAGTCTTACTTTTGATACTTGCTCTTCTCTAAAAGCCATGACAATTTAGCAATATGTCACAACTGTCTAGATGTAAAAAATCTGCACATAATTGCCTGTAATGACACATTCACATGACTAGCCATCCTGGTTCAGAGCAAGGATTCATCCAGATTAGGATATGGTCAAGCGGCAGCCACCCAAGAAGAATAAAAACAACACAGGCACATATAATATTTCCCCCTTAATACCCCTGTAGTCTCCAAATATTTTCAGCTCAGGAGATTTTCTGAGCTGGCTGTGCTTTGCCTGTACACATAACATAGCAGCCTTCCAGATGTATGAACTGGTGCCTGCTTGAATGTGTGAAAATTTCTGTTCATTACAGCCTTTGGAAAGGAGTTGCAGAGGCCCTTTATCCATTGTGTGAACTCCCATTCCCTTCATGTGTTCTTGTGCTGTAAAAAGACAAGAGACAGTCAGTCTGCATCCATCTTATTGCTAGCAGCTGTGATTTTGTAGACTTCCAATATATCTGCTCAGGTTGTCTCTTCTCAAGGCTATCAAGTCCCAGCATCTTTACAGAAGCTGTTCACTGCTTTTGTAATCTTTGTTGCCCTTCTCTGCACATTTTCTAGTTCTAAACATTGTTTTTGCAATTACATGACTAGAATTACACATAATTTTCAACATCCATGTGAACCATGGCTTCATATAGTGGAATAATTATGTTTTCTGTTTGTTCTCTCTTCCTTCCCTAATAACTCCTAACAATTTATTTGCTTTATTTTTTTTTTAGACTGCTGCCAAGCAGTAAGCTGATGTTTTCATGGAACTACTTATCATAACTCCCAGGTCTTGCACTTCAACAGTAATTGTCAATTCAGAGTCTAGCATATACATGAAATAGGCTTGTTTTTCCCAATGTACATGTACTTTACATTTATCTATACAGAATTTCAACTGGGTAATGTTATTAGCCAATCACCTCAGCAATTCTTCACAGATGGTTCTGATCATTACTACCTGGAAGAACTTCACATCATCACCAAACTTCGTCACTTCATTGTTCACTCCAGGTATCTTACATATGTTTGGTGGTGTATATGTATAAATTTCCCTGTGGAACTCCTCATGTGACCTCACATCCACTGCAAGAACCAGCCATTTACTTTTACCCTCTGGTTTTCACTTTCCTGATCAGTTATTAAGCCATGTGGCAACTCTTGTCTATGTTGTGACTGTTTAAGTTCTGTATAAATGTGAGCGTTTGTCAAAAGCCTGTTGGAAACCCAGCGAAGTACATTGGTCAGAATACTCTCATGCTTGCTGTTCAGATCCAGCTGTTTCAGCCTTCAGAGCTTTTGTGTGGAAATTGCTTATTTCCGCTTCTTACTATTCATTCTGACCTTTAGTACTGTTAATTCTTTCTGTCTTTTGGTGCTGCTATTCCTTCCTCAGTTTCTTCAGTTTTAGGCAGACCTTTGCTGATGTACCCATTCTCTCCGCACAAAAAAAAAGCATTTCTATATGGGAATAACCTCAGTTTTACTCACAGCAAACACCAGTAGAAAAGAAAAAAAAAAAGAGCTAGTTTCCCTAAAAAGCCTTTATCCTCTGAGTACCCATTTTGTCTGCTGGTCACCAGGTGTTTCTGCTGAAGTGATCAATAAAAGGATTAGCAGGAATTTTGCTCCCTGAAACTAGTTACTCCTTAAACTCTTTCGGCTAGACTGATTAGGATTTATATTTAGTCTTTAGTTTACAGTCCTTCCCACTTTTTTTGGACATGACTTCAGTTTTCAGAATGATTTCTAGTAGATTTTTTTCCTTTGATGATTAGCCATGCTAGTCTGCCAGAAGCCACTTTCAGAAGTCTTTCCTAAAGGACAGGGCATGCTCTGCTACTGTGCCCTCAGCTGAGTGATCTTCTTGCTCCCTGTAAGGATTTAATTCTTTTAGTGGCTCATTTTAGCTGCTTCTTTAGAGGGCTTCCTCTCTGTTTTTACCAAGTTGTTCTTTTTGAAGTTAAGCACACTTATGGTGGATTTTTTGGCCTTTGTTGTTCCTGTAGGGGGACTGAATGGAAGTACATTACAGTCACTGTCACAGAGCAGTGATTACATTGTGAGATTTTGAACCAGATCCTGCACATCACTCAATACATAAACAAGCTGTCACCCAGTGCAGTCTACCTGGTTAGGGAGCTGATCTCAGACCCCTCTCTGCTTTGCTGCTCAGTCACAGATGCATGGCTTTGTTGGAGGATTTGCACATGGGTCTGTTGAAAACAGGATTAAGGGAACCAGATTGTCCTTTCCTTTAGCAGACTATGCATTTGATAAATATGGTGGAGAAACAAGGTTGCGGAAAAGTGCCTGTTAAGGTAAATATTTGTTACACGAACTTCTTAGTAGATGTATTTTGCCTGCCTTTGGAATTCAAACCATAACCATTTCAAAAATGCAACTTCCTGAGCATGGGTACAAACAGTGGCAGCCAAGATTTGGCACAAGGCAGGAAAAACATGCCTGCTGTGCAACAGCCACAGACAGCTCCTATAATATGACAGACAAAACATAGCTAGCACACCTTCCCTGAAACTCTGAAACAAATTAATCACAAATTAATTTTAATACAGAATAAAGTTAATTCTTTGAGAAAAAGGCCTCCTCAGGCAGAGTTTTGCTCTCTTATCATCTCTTATGAAAGACAGAACTATGAAGTTCACTAGAGGCTGACATATCTCTCCACATTGAGTGTGTCAGGTTTCCAGGTCCTACCAAGAAGAGTAGCACCATAAATCCTTAAGACACAAAAGCAGACAAATAGTCCTGCTGGTGTATGAAGATTTGGAGACCTTTGCGTACTCTTTCACTGTACTCCTTAGAGAGTCAAAGGACTTTTGAGGAGATCTGGGGTGCCTTATGCATGATTCTTGCTTTATAATACAGCGCTTATTTGCCTATGTGAGCTCCTGGGGGATGCCTTGGCAATGGGTCTAACTGAAGGTTTCCCTATATACCATGTCCCCTCAGCACCTTTTATCTAGTACTTATAACTGTGCCATTCCTTGTCTGCTCTGTGCAAGACAGAGCACCACCTGTCTGCTGTGCAAGGCTATAACAAAATATTAGGATGTTCATTCTCTTTAAATTAAGTGCTTGAGTGTTGGCATGAGCAAAAACATTTTGTTAAAATATGGCATTTGGCGCACCTACCTAAAGATGCTGATTTACTGAAAAACTTCCAGCAGTGGGATTCATGCATGTGACACACTGACAATTGTGCATTTCTTTGAAAATCGGTTTCTGTCTGTCATACCTATGTAGTTACAAAATAACAAAGGGATAATAAAGCTCAATTGTATATTCACAGTTTGAGATTTCTATTGACAGATCTTCATATTGAATGCTTCTGCAAGAAGCGTGATTATGTAGCTCTCTGTTAAAAGAACTGAAAACCTTTCCTTTGTTACAACTCTCTTACACACCATTTCTATCATTTGGAATCTTTTAAGGGATGTGTCAAAGTTGACAGGCCCAAATTTGGCCTCTTCTCACCAAATTATATTTGTAGATTTAGAATACCTTCCACATAGGAAAAAATCCCAGCAGTCAGCCTCTCCAAGACAACGGCTATCTTCTTTGCCTAACTGTAGGTCAGCCAATAAGTCAGCAACAATCTACCCTTTCATCCCATAAAATTCAGGTTTCTGCTCATGTTCAACACCATCCTTCCTCTTATGATCTACATATTTAAGTTGGTACTGTGCTAAAAAGTCACTCTGCTCCCTCATTTACCTATGGGATAGATGGTTTTATTAGTTCAGCTTGTTGCTTCTAACCTTCCACTGTACCATTGACAACTTTATTACAGTCACAAGAGCGCTCTACCATAGAGTGGTAATATTATTTTTTTATGGACAGTATGAAAACACCTCCCTCATACCTTCATGGAGGTTCTCATTTTGCACAAAGGTCTTCCTCTTTCAAAGAACAAACATCAGTTGCCTTCACAGCTTTGTGACTCTATGTCCACATCAGGTGGGAGCTTTCAGTAGTTGAAGAAATATGAAGAAAGACCATAACAGAAATCTCCAGAGGTAGCAACGGGGAACCCACAGACATCCTACTAGGCTCTGAGGTTGCATCAGCTTTCCAACATGCTCCTTTTATGCTGAAATTTTCCCTGTGAGGTTTTGTGGTAAAAAAAAATCCACAGAGAGACAGCAAGCAAAGAACCAGAGGCTTCACAGTTAGTGCACAAAGTAAAGTTCCCACAGTCTACCTCTGACACACAAGGAATTAATAACTTGTATGGTGAGCTGTTTTCCTTCAGAAGGATTTTTATTTCTTTTTCCCCACTCTGAAGTCCAGGGCAAGGACACATATGCCATGGCTCCCTTTCTCTGAAATCTCAGATACTCAGTGTTACAATGAACACTGCAGGCTGTTTCAAAAGCAGGTTCCTACACCACTAAAAGTCCTAAGCAAATGCTAAATGCTAATAACAAAAGTGGAGACAAACACCATAATAGGATCATCTTAAATAAATTAGCGTCAGTTGAAAACTATTATAACTTTTACTGATGACTGTAGTCAAGGCATCACTGGATTAGAGCATGAAGCTAAATGGAAGAATAGGCATTAGTATCAGGTATATTAAGATCATCACTGAAATTAATTGCTTTTAACAGCCCAAAGGAGTGTAATTTCAGTTTTCTCTTCCAAGAGTTTTTGAGAACACCTGCCAATAGAGTAGATGCTCTTACAGTAAATGATAAGGAAATGCCTCAGGCCTAAAAATACCCAAGCAGGTGTTTCACTTTAAGCACAAGTGCTCCCAAAAGACAACCCATGGTATCTACCTGACCCAAACTGCTCCAACATCAACTGCTTCAGAGCCAAAATGTTATTGTTGGGCCACTCATTAGAATTAATGAATTCTTCCCCTTTCCCAAACCAAAACTAACATGGTCAGATACAATTAACTGAAATCATATGTGATGTTACTTATTAGTCACCTGTGATAGTTCATAATAATCAGAAGAGGTTAGCACAAATATAAGATAAAAACCCTCTACAGTTTTTTAGCATATTTATAGTTTCCATTGTTTCAGATCTTGGATATTCCTGGTGTATATTTGGCACAACCTCCCTTTATTGCTCTGCCTTTAAATGCATTTAGAAAAGATGCCAGACTACAATGTTAAGGAAACATTCTTTTCTGATTTTCACAATGATGAATCATGTAGTACAGGAAGTGGGAGACTAAGTTTCTGCTGGAATGCAGACACAGAAGGGTTGAAAGTCTCATTACATCTAGGAAACATCCTTTATTTTTTTCCTTTTCTGCCAAGTTTACTCTGCAGATGCTGAAGATTCTCCAAATCTCATAAAGTTACGTGAGGTCTTCAACTCATTTTTCACTAGTAACAGAGATTGTCAAGCCAGGACTTGCAGATTCTGGGAGTTACACATTTCTTCGCCATTGACACTTACCCTTTGTCCACTATTTTTCCATTATTTTTTGATTATTTTTTTTTCAGCAAATCCTGTGCAGCAATCACTGAAATTAATTTTACCTGGATCAACTGTAGCACTGCAGAACTGCAGGATAGACACAAATAACGGCTACTATTTTAAAATCTGTCTTGAACATAAAGGCAACAAAGAGAAACCTGTATATTACAGTATTCTCTGCTCTTGTCCAACAATTCAAAATTGAATAACCAGTGTGCTAAAATCCCTGTAATTGCAATTATGTCTCACTCCCTTTTGAAATGTAGGTTATAGAACTAATAGTTTATACCAGGAAAACAGTTATTTCTCTTTTCACATTTATGACAAGGAGTGATAGTTATACTCCATCAAGTAAGTGATTTGCTCTCCAAAAAAACATGTCTAGATTTGATCAAGGATAGGTAAAGATGATGTCAAAAATTCCATCAGAATTGACAGCATTTCTGTTGAAAATTTACCATTCATCATTAATTGAGCTAATAGAGTTACTCAGGGGCTGTGCATGTGGATTAGGATTTTTGTCCTCAATTTTTAAATGCTTTTTTTTTTATCCATCAATACTATTCAAAAGTGACTCCACTGATTCTTCTACATCTTAAGTGGTAGAAAACAAATCCATGAAAAAGAATCAAGCCCATTGAAACATAGTGAATGCTACAGTTACAGAAACTGAAGCATGGGAGATACTGTGTAGTAACTGCAAGGGATTTGAGGCATTGCATAATGTTCTGGTAGTTCAATAACCTTGACAGACAGAAGGCTCTCTTTCCTAACTTCAGCCTAATAAACATAATTACCCTTTCTCCAGAAAGACAGCTACAAAATATTACAAGCAAACCGTCTCAGCAATATGAAGACAACCTATCAGCAAAGATGAGATGCAGAAATGCCTCTGCATCAGTAGCAAAAGAAAGTTTACGTTAAACTGTTACGTGAGTTCAAGCACTGCTAGAAATATCTATACTTGTATGATTTTAATATGTCAAGTTGATGTGACAAAGTCAACCAATAGGCAAAGTAAAAAGGTGGAAATACACAGCATTTAAGAATACATAGACTTGATATTAATCTTATTTTTTTTTGACAACACTGAAGGATTATCAACAATGAAAAACTAAAATTCAAACAGGTATTTCAGCAATATTACATTGTATAGAATTTGTAACATTGTAGCAGAATACTACATTTTCCTGTCACTGAGAGGGTGGTGAAATGTAATATTAGAATTATTGCAGTATCTATATGCACATTTTCCAATATGAATGGTATGCCATAAACATAACTCATTCTACTACTGCATGATTATGTTGAAATAATATAACATGGTCATAAATGAAGAGAAATGATGTTGAATTGCTTGCTGCATTGAAATACTATTCAAGAAGACCAGAATTAAAATGGGGACGCTTAGTAAATACTGCAGTGATGGTTTTATTCTTTGAAAAGCGTCAATTGTATGTGAAAATGAAACTGCAGATACATTTTGATATTTATCGCGCAAGGTACTTTATTCACATTCTAGAAAATAGCCATATCAATGGCAGAAATGAGGTATGAAGTTAGCTTGTGTAGAGGATAAAATTATAATTTGGTGAGGTGGTAGGGAAAGAAAAAAATTGCTCTCTATAAATCTCCAAATGAAAAATAAAATATAGGGCTTCATAGTGCTTTGTCATTTAGATGAACCTATAAAATGGAGGAGCCAGACACAAAAATGAATATGCTTAATATGTCAGATGTGTGTTTTGTATTGGAAAACACTACATAATTCACACACATTACAGTTATCTAGCTGTTTATATAAAACATGTTAAGATAAGCCATGAGTGAAATAGTTGTGGGTGAGGAAGCAGAACTGTCTCAGTATTAAAACAGGATCTGAAAGATGGGTCAATTCGTTCAATTCCTGCACTTCCCAGTAACAGATAGTGATTTCTTGGGCAAGTCATTTAAGTCAGTTTTATTTCTTCCATCTGCACAACAAATATGGTATTATTAGGTCCCTCACTGAGATGTTCTGCTGTTTAACAGTCTTAATGGTGATGTCCTTGGGTATAGGGTTCTAGATAAACACAACTATTTCATTCTGACAGAGGGCAGCACCTTTGAGCTAAGACTGCAACCAGCTTCCACTTACAAATTATTTTCCCTTATAATTCTAGCTTGGTAAGTGGTCTGGCTTAAAAATTAGTAGGGTCTTGGGTTTTTTTTCCCCCTGAATGCACACAACATTGCATCTGTTTCTGTCAATAAAATTAACAAAAGAAGAAAAATGAGGAGGAAAATAAAGTGCTAGAAAGCGTGCTTATACCACACAACTGAGCGTGACACAGAGACTGCAGAGTTAACACTAACCAACCTGATTACAGAACCAGGACAACCCAGCCAACCTGGCTTGTTAGCCAGCCTTCACAGTATTGTTCTGAAGACTCCCTGTGAGGATTTGCTCTTTCATACCAACTCACCTAGTACTTCCTTGAGGAATTGAGCTACTTGCTTGCTGCAAATTATTCTGGAAAATACTAGCAGCAAACTTTTAAACTACCAGTGTGACTTCTGAAAAGTGAAAAGAAATTTGATGGAAATTTTTCCTACCAAAAGCTACAAAACATAGACACTTTCCAGATGAGACAACAGAAGAATACAGAAAGAAAACTTGCCAGAGGTCCTTTACCACGATCTCACTGCGCACTTTCGAGGAGAAAATTAACCTCTCAGATGATAAGAAGATCTCTCTTTAATACAACCAAATGGGAAATATATAAAAGACACTTAAAATGGTCAAATTACTAAACCAAAGAAGTGAAAGTTGTTAAAAGATGACATTATCTCATGTGCAAAACTGGTTTCAGCAGCATCAGAAAAAGTATGAGTATCATCAACGTGATAGAGTCCATACAATAAACAAACATTTTTATTAAACATTAAAAATGCCTAGTTAGTCACCATATGAGCGATATAAATGCAGGCCAGGAGCCAGCTGGATCTTTCAGAACAAAACATTCATCCAGCAGCAAGCATATCCTATTAATCAAGTAAAGAGACAAATGTAATGTTACAGCCTGATTTTCTGTGCCAAAGAACTCTGCACTTACCATGCCCCACAATACTGTCATCCTCCTTCAATGGAGCTGTCAGGCCCAGCAACAAGACTATACAGGAGAGCTGCCTCAATTGTAAAGGAAGGGAAAAAGAGGGTGGGGAACTCCATGGTATCTTTAAAAGGAAGGTAAGTGAATTCTCATTTCCCTCCTTTTCTACAGAACCTAAGAATGTTCTAATGAGGGAATTTCAGCACTGGTAAATATGGGCTTAGACTGTAAACTTCTAATCTGGAGCACTAACATTTCTTTCTCAAGCTTTGGGAAAGATACAAGAAGGACGTGGTGGATCAGTGGTGAAGAGTGGTGAAGGCTGTAAGCAGGTCACATTGGACAGCATCCTGCAGACAGCCCTTGGGTTTGCTGTGCAAGTAACTCAACTCATTGATTCCTGCTTGCCTCTAGGCCATATTTGCCATGTAGGCAAATATAGTGTATGTCTGGGAAGGAGACTGGGCAAGAAAAGCAGAATGGAGCAGGATGTGAGTACATGCATACTGCATGCGTGGGCAGCTTGCACACACTCCTCCCTTCAGCTTGTCACATACATCCCTTCAAGGGATTCCTGGTTCCTGTTAGCTTTTTCCCTTGAGTGTGCAGGGGATGAGAAGGGGAGCAGCCATCCTCCAAGGCCAATGCAGTCTGAAACTTGTCGTAACTCAATATTCAAGTTCCCAGGAGACAGAGAGTGCTTGCTTCCACAAAAGCACACTTTGCTAACAATCTAGAAGGGTTCAGTCTGGAAAGGATTGAGCAGATGGGGGAGTCTGGTGTCCCTGCCAGTCAGTAAAAAGGATACTAATAAGAAGGGCAAGTGGAAGGGAAGAGATTTCTTGTTTAAAGGGGTTGAGAGGAAAAGTTTGCAGGTTGAAGAAAAATCCAGAAGCACAAACCTGTTACACGGTTCCTAGGAGGCAGTGATTTCCCTGGTGTGGGAACAAGCCATCACATGCAGAAACAAACTGTGTCAAGGCTATTGCAGAGATTAATGCTGAAATGCCTCTGTCACCTGATAAAGGTAAGTACTCCCGCGACCCATGTGTTTGAAAGGGCTCCTTGTGTCCTTATGGATCCTTCGTCACTTCGTCAACCTGAACTCACGGAGAGACTTGAGGATATCCAATATCCAGCAAGAATGCAGATCATGACTAGGTCCTCTGCAGGTATTGTGGTTGTTGGTACTTGTCAAAACAGATCCTTCCAAAAAAACCTCTTATTCTTAAAGAGCTCATAGGTGTCCTTAGAGATTCTGCAGTGAAGTCAGGGTACAGTTGTTTAATTTGCGTTGATGGACTCCCAACTGCAGAGGATGGCTCAATGACAGAAAACTGCACTGCAACCTAAGTGCTAAATAAATTCTCACTAAGAAACACTAAATAAATAAATAAATACATCCCTGTAGAAAAATACAAGCCAATGCAGTCTGAGAAAAAGCAGAAATATTGGAAAGAAGCAATGTGGAAAGTTATTATAATGAAAGGGCCACATGATGGAGACAAGGAATAGAAGGTTAGGACCTAAGCATACACTGCATTTTTGAAATGTTGCCTTAGCACCAGAACATCACTGCTGTGAAGCTTCATCTCATTACCATTCTTGCCCCAAACCAAGATCTCTGCCTGGATTTCATCTTCCATTAGAGTGAATGTGGCATGGCAGCACATGGTAGAAATTAGCAAGGAACCACTAAAGAGAACAAGGCACCCCAGCTACATCTACTCTGGTAGCAATTTCAAATGTAAATATCTTTTTTTTTATATCAAAGTATTTGTGGTGGTGTTGCATTTTTTCTCCCCCTTTCTTTCTTTCTTAGTCAAAACTGTTTCAGAACCTTTGAAATGAACTGTTTCTTTAATCAGAAAATAATATTTCACCAAAAATTATGTTAGAAAATCTTGACCGTAGCAACTGCCACGTCTTTGGATGAAAAATTAAATAGGGCTCCAAGGCTTGAGATTCTCAATGTATATTTGAGATTATACATTAGATGCTTCTTGAACTTTTTTCAGTTTGTACTGGTTCATTGATCACTTTGCTTTCTCTTTTTTAAAAGCAACGGCTGTAATTTTACTAGAATACAAATAGTGAGAAAACTGCGAAGAGCACTGAGCAGAACTTTAGAAAGAAAACATTGACAAAATACCAGAGAAGACATGGTCCAGACTGTGCATTATTATTTTGAGTAAGCCAGTGAAATTTGATGATCTCTTTAAAGCTAGAAGCACTAGAAAATGTGCCTATCCTACCATAACAGTATAACATGGTCATCAGAAGTATCTCTTCTCTAATTAGGGTTTTCTCTGACCAAACTGATCAGACACATTAAGCGAAAGCAGCACAGCCTAATATTTGAAAGAACCCTTCAATCTCAGCCAGTCTGCAAAAGCCACACGAACATTTGGCTCACTGACAGCACTGCAGGGGCTCACACAGTGCATGGCGCTGAATTATCTGTAAGAGAGAGATGAAGTGGCGCCAATGTATTCTGCATTCCTCTTGGAAAAATACCACAAATTAAATTATTTTCCTTTGCTGTACACATCTTTTCACCTCAGCTGAGTAAGCTAATATTTCCCAATGCACAGAGTTCATATGTGAGTTTCCATGTGCCCCTGTTCTTGCTGACTGGAAATTGGGTTTGGCTTTCCAGCACTTTCAGCAAGATGCTAAGCTTGATTCAATTGCAAAAATTGCAAATTTTACATTTGCCTACTCCAGTCTGAATTTTAGAGACACATAAATATCTCTGAGAGTTTGGGCATGGTGCCCATTTTTCATTGCTTACTTTATGTTAGGCACATGAGTGGTACAGCCAAAATAATGAAAACCAATTATATTATTTTGTGAATTACAGTACTTAGAAAAATAAAATGATAAAGCAAAATGTATTAAATAAGCAGTACTAAGTAAGAAATATAAACCATGCAAAACATCAAAAACAACATAGTGTAAAAATTTTGGCCACTGTGCTCTAAATGGTAAAATGCTGATTTTAGAGTGAAAAATTTCTTATCGTCTTGCTATTGCCCTATGTAGTAGAGTGCTGCTTCCAGACATTCTGAGGTGAAGGATGGAGGGACCAAAGCTGGAGGGCATACTCCTGCTGTGAGAAGTGTGACTTACAAACTTTGGGCACAGGGCTTGGATTGATCTCTCCATGCTGAGAGATGCAGAGAAATTTGTAGTAACCGCAACAACATGTCTCCAGTGTAAATATATCTCTTGGAGTGGTACATACATTAAGGTAACTGTTGTGGAAATTTTTACTTCAGAATGTGAAACATCCAGCCCACACCACTTATGAGGAATAGCAGAAAGTTAGGTATCATCTCACAAGCTTGCATGTAGTTTCCTAGGCGTATATGTAAAGACCATGGACATCAGGCGATGAACTCTGATTGAAGTGGCCACAGGAGAAAAAGTTACGTCCATAAATCATGTTAGGAAGAAGAAGCAGGCCAAAGAACTCCACTGGCTGGGGAACTCTGCTGCCCACCAGAAGAAAGTCATGTCAAGAACAGTGAGCTCTGCTTCATCTGCACAGTATATACAGCCAGAGCAGCCTGTTCCTGCTCGGTCCAGAAACCAAACAACACTGGGACCTTGGGAACATATCATGGTCACTGATGTCTGCTAATATTCACTGCTATCTTTATCCCGTTCACTAGATTACCTTGCACATGCTTCGCCTTCATTGCACCTTTGTAAAAGGATACCCTGTCTCAAAGCTGAAGCCTAATCCTCTTTGCTCGGTATGAACATAATCAGAGTAACTTACTCATATAAATCTGTCTTTTTATTTTCACACACAGAAGTCCTAGAACAGAATGCCTCACACAGCACAATCAGAATTAAGTTTTTAAGTGCTCCTACAGAATTTTTAAAACTACAGTAAAGAATTCTTTTCTCCTTCTGGGGAATGAAAAAAACCCAAAATGTCCAAATCCCAGAATGGGCCCCATTAAGCATGCAAAATTTTAATGCACTTACTGCCTCCCATCTTCCTACCTCCGAAATATTAATTTACTGGAGCTGAAGTTCCACTTGCCAACTACAGATCCTGTGTTACTAACACTGAAGTTGATAATAAATACCTGCTGCTTTCACTAAATCAGGTGTACAGTACCAAGCTCACCCTGCTATATTATTCACTACTGTATATAAGTGTAAAGATGTATGCATGTAAAGCTGTATGTTCCATTCATGCATTATTAGTTTACAGGAAGAAATGTACACAATAAAATAATTCCATGTTAAGTTAGGTATTTATCACAAAGCAGCAATGAAATGTCCAGAGTTCTGTCAGCAATGTAATAATAATCACATATTTGCAAGGCTGCCACAAAACAACACAATTCAGACCTGTTCAGAACGTTCAATATTGCTATGAAAAGCACAAACTGTAGTTCAAATATGTCTTCACTATGAATGCATTGGGTCATTTACCTTAACAATGTGAACGTGCTCTCATTATTATGTTCAACTTGATTAGTGTGTAGTCTAACATTTAAAAGTGCACTTCAGATGGAAGGAGGTATGAATGCATGATTGGTTCCTAATAAGTTGAGCAACCCCCTAATGAACTGTGAGGGATCTATAAGAAACTGGTAGAGACTAGACATAGACACTCAGAACCAGAAAAAAAAAAAAGGCCGTAATAGAATTTCCTAAATACATTGATACAATTGTACTGTAACACTCACTGCTATTTGAAGTAGTAGCAAATAGTAGCAAATAGGAGGGTGAACAGTTCTAGGAGAAAGACATTATTAGAAATTTGCTGGGGAAAGGATCATTGTTATTAAAAGCCAACATGTAAATGAGCACTTCGGCAGATGTGAGTTGGAGCCATGTTATACAACTGCAGGAAAACGACATTCCCTCTCCATTGTCTAGGAATGTTTTCTTTGAATGACATTGTCATACAAAAGCTAGTCAGAAGAAAAGTAAAATCTACATTCAGGGGACTGGACTGATTTAATAGGGAAATAAATAATTCAGCTAAGTAACAATAAAGAGATTACAAATCCACAGCCATTTGAAAGGAGTTGACAGAATTTCTTTTTATGCAATACAAATATATGATTAATTAGCAATTAATTTAGATTACATACAAGAAAGAGTGAACATAAGAAACACTGTCTTACTACTAAAACATATGAGACTGCAGAATTCTTTGTGGAGAAAGTAAAAGTTTCCTCAGTGTGAGACACTACAACTAAAGCTCTATACTGAATTAAGGGCAGGGGGTAAACTTACCTCTGAATTCTGCACTTCCTGATAACAGTGAGAGACTTACTGAACCCTTTATCCAGGTCTCAGGCAGTCTCAAAAATGAAATGATATCTCAGTCTTATTTTGTTTCTCTATGTCCTTGATCTTTTCTGGATGGACTTTTAAACATAGCAGGTGGTTTAGGTTCTTTGGCCCCAAGGGAAGGCAGGAGAAAAAAAGCAATTATGAGAAGACAGGTTAAGTTAAAAAACAAACACACAAAAAAACAGACACATTTTTTCTCTTGAAAGGAGTCCATGTCTAGTCCATGTCTCCATGTCTAGAAGCCCCCACTTCATATTCAAATGACTGTGTCAGCTGGGTTGTGTTATTTTATACACCCACAAACCAATGCAGGACTGGAGAACAGTGATTACAGTGAGTTAGCTGCAGTGTGGCAATACTTATGTATTTATCTGAGGCACTACTACATGAATACCTCTGTTGTCCTCTAACCACAATTCCTATCTCACTGTAGCTGACCACTACATCCTCCTGTCACTGAATGAGTAGCTATAGATGAACAGTTTCAGGATGGGAATGCTCTATTATATTCTTCTGGACAGGAAAAAAAAAGCAATAGACAAACATAAAGAAAACCCCAAACCAAACCACCCACAAAACAAATGAACAAAACTAAATAAAAACATACAAATCACAGTTCTGTAATAATTTGCTTACTCAGGGGAGATGTACTTCATTAGAAGGTAGAAGCAGGATTGTTCACTAGTAGCGGGATCTCTCATGAAAGCTGCAAATACCAAACGGGTAGGGTGTAAACCTAATGATACATCTGCACCTAGACAAAGCTGTGCTCTCTCCTATGAAAAAAAGAAAGAAGAGATTAATTTTATTTGGAAGAGGCCATTAAGATCAATAAATACAACTGTTAACCCAGCACTCCCAGGTCACCACTAAACTATGTCCCTCAGCACAACATCTACACAACTTTGAAACACCTTCAGGGATGGTGACCCATTCACCTCCCTGGGAAGCCTGTTCCAGGGCTTCACAACCCTTTTGGGGAAGAAATGTTTCCTAATATCCACTCTAAATTTTCTCTGGCACAAATTAAGGCTGTCTTCTCTTGGACTACTGCTTGTTACTTGGCACAACAGACCAAACCCCACCTCACTACAACTTCCTTTCAGGTAGTTATAAGAAAGCAGTAACATTTTCCCTGAGCCCCCTTTTCTCTAAGTGAAACAAACCCAGCTCCCTCAGATGCTCCTTGTATGACTTGTGCTCTAGTTCCTTCACTAATTTCATCGCCCTTCTTTGGAATCTCTCCAGCAGCTCAAAGTCTGTCTTGTAGTGATGGGCCCAAAACTGAACACAATACTCAAGCAGTGTTGTTCAACACTCACCAATGTTGAATCCAGGGGAAGATCACTTCCCTACTCCTGCTGGCCACACTATTTCTGATATAAGTCAGGATGCTGTTTCTTTCCTGGTCACCTGGGCACACTGCTGGCTCATAGTCAGCTGGCTGTTGACCAACACCCCCAGGTCCTTTTCTGCTGGGCAGCTTTCTTCTTCCCCAGGTCTGTAGCATTGCCTTGAGTTGTTGTGACCCAAGTGCAGGACCTGGTACTTGGCCTGGTTGAACCTCATATAATTGGTCTTGGCCCATCAATCCAGACCATCTAGATAGCTCTGTAAACCCTCCCTACCCTTAAACAGATCAACANCCCTGGGAAGCCTGTTCCAGGGCTTCACAACCCTTTTGGGGAAGAAATGTTTCCTAATATCCACTCTAAATTTTCTCTGGCACAAATTAAGGCTGTCTTCTCTTGGACTACTGCTTGTTACTTGGCACAACAGACCAAACCCCACCTCACTACAACTTCCTTTCAGGTAGTTATAAGAAAGCAGTAACATTTTCCCTGAGCCCCCTTTTCTCTAAGTGAAACAAACCCAGCTCCCTCAGATGCTCCTTGTATGACTTGTGCTCTAGTTCCTTCACTAATTTCATCGCCCTTCTTTGGAATCTNTTGTCAGCAAGCCTGCAAGTGATACCAAGCTGAGTGGTGGTGTTGATATGCCAGAGGGATGGGATGTCATCCAGAGAGACCTAGACAGGCTGACAGAACTGGAGTTTTTCATCCTGGAGAAGAGAAGGCTCTGCGAAGACCTAATAGCAACCTTCCAGTACCTGAAGAAGGCCTACAAGAGGGTGGGAAAGGGACTGTTTACAAAGGCCTGTAGTGACAGGGTAAGGAGCAATGGTTTTAAACTAGAGAAGAGTAGATTTAGATTGGATGTTAGAAACAAGTTCTTTACCATGGAGGTGGTGGAAACCTGGAACAGGTTGCCAAGGGAGGTACTTGAGGCCCCATCCATGGAGATATTCAAGGTGAGGCTTTACAAGGCTCTGAGCAACCTGCTCTAGTTGAGGATGTCCCTGCTTACTGCAGCGGTGGTGGACTAGATGACCTTTAGAGGTCCCTTCCAGCCCAAACCATTCTATGATTCTGTGTCACCTGCAAACTTAATGATGGTGCCCTCGATCCCCTCTTCCAGATCATTGATGAAGATATTAAACAGAACAGGCTGCAATACTGAACCCTGGGGAACACCACTTGTGACCAACCACCAACTGTATTTAAATCCATTCACCAAAAGTTTTTGGGTAAAGCCATTCATCCAGGTTTTTTCCAGTGAAGTTTATACCCATCCACACCATGAGCAGCCATCTTCTCTGGGAGGATGCTGTGGAAAATGGTGTCAAAATCTTTACTAAATTGTAGGGACAACATCTACAGTCTTACCTTTATCCACTAAGTGGGTTACTTTGTCATAGATGATCAGGTTAGTCAAGCAGGACCTGCATTTCATAAACCCATGCTGGCTGGGACTGATCCCCTGGCTGTCCTGTATGTGCCATATGCTGGCACTCAGGATGAACTTCATAATCTTCCCCAGCACCAAGGTCAGGCTGACAGGCCTGTAGTTTCCCAGATCCAACTTCCAGCCCTTCTTGTACAGGGACATCACATTTGCTAACCACCAGTCAACTGAGACCTCCCTGGTCATCCAGGACTGCTGATAATTTTTTTTTATCACTTTTGCCAGCTTTATCCCCCTCGGGGGATCCCATCCAGCCCCATAGACTTCTGTGTGTCTAAGTGGTGCAGTAGGTCACTGACCATTTCCTTCTGGATTATGAGGGTTTCGTTCTGCTCCCCTTCTCTGTTGTCCAGTTTAGGGGGCTGGGCGCTCAGAGAACAACTGGTCTTATTATTAAAGACTGAGGCAAAACAGGTTTTAAGTACCATAGCCTTTTCATCATCCTTGGTCACTATGTTTCCAATAGGGGATGGGGATTCTCCTTGGTCCCCCTTTTGCTATTAATGTATTTATAGAAACATTTTTGTCTTTTATGGCAGTAGCCAGATTAAGTTCTAGATGGGCTTTGACCCTTCTAATTTTCTCCCTGAACAGCCTCACAAAATCATTGTAGTCTTCCTGAGTTACCTGTCCATTCTTCCATAGGCCATAAACTTACCTTTTTTTCTTGAGTTCCAGCCAAAGCTTTCTGTTCAGCCATCTTCTTCCCTGCTGGCTTGTCTTAGGGCACACTTGGATGGCCTGCTCCTGCACCTTAAAGATTTACTTCTTGAAGAATATACAGCCCTTCAGGACTGCCTCCCAGAGGACTCTGTCAACCAGTGTCCTAAAAAGGTCAAAGTCTGGCCTTCAGAAGTCCAAGGTGGCATTTCTTATTTCTCCAAGAATTGAAAACTCTGCCATTTCATGATCACTATGGCCATGACAGTCTCCAATCTTCAGATCACCCACAATTCATCTGTTTGTGAACAACAGGTCCATCGGTGAGCCTTCCTTAGATGGCTTAGTTACCAGCTGTGTCAGGAAGTTATCTTCTGCACACTCCAGGAACCTCTTGGACAGTTTCCTCTGTGCTGCATTGTATTTCCCGCAGATATCTGGTATGCTGAAGTATAGCTTTGGGTAAATTCTGCTGTGGCTCAGTTTTTCAGTCTCTAACTTGAAATTGAGAACCTCAACTGAAAGCACTCAGCATTTCATTACACTTGTAAATCTTCATACTGTCACAGTTATAAAGAAAGGGAAAACAGACAAGATAATATTTGATGCAAGAGAGAATTCAATATTTGCAAAAGATACATAAAGAAAGAGGAAATATATTTGTTTGGACAAGAAACAACTTTTCATGAGGAAAAATAAAGAGAAGGCATGAACTGTCTGACTGTTCACATGATGTATCATGGACATGTAAAGCTGGAGAATGGGCTACATGGCTATCTCTGTGTGATGGTGAACTAGCACTAGCAAATCCATCCTCTCCATATTCCAAGCAGTCAGGCTTCTGAGGGACTAGTGACTTTTTTTCCGCACTCAGACAAAGACAGGAATAGCTATTCTGCAATAGTTTCCTATGTGAACAATCTCTTTCTGCCAGAAGAGCAACCTTTTTGTTTAGTCTACTTTGAAATGGACTAAGTTAGACTGCAGAAAAGCATTCACTGGGGAAGTAAAAAAAGTCCATTGTGAGAGGCAGCCTGGAAATGCTATTTCAATCCATCAATTCACACCCTCTCCTATTTCACAAAAGCTTTCTCTGCCAGGTGAAACCCTCAGTGCTCATCGAGCTGAGGATGTCCATACATGGCACAATGTAGAGTCCAGCTGTTTCTGAAGGGGTTAGGTTAGATACAACAAGCAGTTAAGGTGCAATAGCTCAGCACTTCCAACCCTCTCATGGGGTAATATTCTACTTCTCCAGTACTATCATACAGCTTTCATCAACAGACCTAATCTGAGCCACTCTCTTAACACATGCCACATTGAAGAAATAGGGCCTATTGTCACAATGAAATTATCTTTCATCAGCCTGGTAATGAAATCTTCTGCTTATATACTGCCCATGTGTTTCTGTCTGAATATATCTGCAAACTGCCTAAATAACTGCAAACATTCTCACATAATAGAAATAAATTTTTTTAATAGTTGAAAGTAAGCAAAAAAATCCCAAACAAAATCTGATCATAGCATCCTGTCTGGTACTCCTTATAAATGACTGTGGCTTTCTTCATTGGCAAGAGGGACAAAAAAGTCAAATGAACATGCTGCTGGCCTAAAAGGAAGGTGGAAAGGAGACTGCAGCAAGTTTGGCATATGACTTTGGAGAAATGGGTCAATGCTCCAGTCTTCCTTTCTACAAATCAAGACTGATGATGCATTTCAGTAATGATAAAGTATGACAACAAGTTCTAAGGGCTCAATGTTATCACTGTTGCTACTTCTCAAATTAACATAATAGGCTGAATAGGTCATCAGCTCCTTGGGGGAAAAGAACAACACAGAAACAAACCAAGCAAGTGGAGACACAAGTATTCTGCCTGCCACACAAATGGTGGTATTTTAGGTTGAGTCAAGCTTCATTTTTGTTAAGCACGGTTAAGGCTGCACATTTCCTTGTGGCCCTACATTTTTGGATAGTTGCTGGAGAGAGTCAAATTCAGCTTGTCAAATTCAGCTGGTCAAGTGACCACGACTGCCTTATATAACACTGCCTCCTTGCCCACTACAGTATTGTGGCTCTTGGGATCTTTCAGCTAGAAGACTCTGGGGGCTGTGGCTGCAGCTACGTTGTGTTCTTACCAAACTCAGTTTTTATGACTCACAGAAACTCATTTGTGTGTGTGAATTGCTGGCTTTTCAATTGACAGTGAGGGAGCAAAAAATCATCTACAAAAGAAAAGCTTCCCTACTTACATTATTGTCTCGCACATTTTACTATGTGTTTACTGTCAGTACGTGTTGCAGTTAATATCTGACTCTCTGCCAGACTGCTGACAGACAGAATATGATCTATCTTAAGATTTTTTTTTTTGCATGTAAAGTGACAACTGCTAGTCTGTAAATACTGTGTGCAATAATAGCAACACTAGTTTGACAAAGCTATATGTTTGAAAAACATTTGTAGTTTCCTTACATTTTCATTCTCTTTGCAATTCCAATGAGGAAATGCATGTTCATTGATGCCTGGAGTTGCTACAACATATTTGAAGATACACAAATTATAGGAAAGATTTAATTCAGTGTTGTTTAAATGGTGATTTGTTATCTAGTAGCTTTAGATTTACCTACAGTTCTTCTTAATATCAATCACAAACCTGAAATCTCTACACACACCATGACAAAGGACACTGAGGAAAATCAGAGCAAGAGAGCGCAGTGGAAATCTGATAAACTTTTCCAGCTAATTACAAGGCTTATCTCTCAATGAGGCAAACAAAATCAAACAAGACTGAATCAAATGGAAGAGGTCTAGATTTAAATGGCACTGGAATTTTCCCTGAATTTCACAGTACAATTTCCACAGTCCCCAGGTTTTACACAGCATGTTTAAACTTAGACATTTTTAAACTTCAAAATGATCCATATACTGCAAGGGACTTAACTGACATATATATACAAGACATCCTAGGGCACTCTCTACCGTATTTCTCATTTGCATCTTCTGGAGCCCAATTCTTCAAATGACAACATCAAAATCACTGCATTCTACTGCCTTTTGTGGCTGTTGCAGTTTTCTCATATTCCCCATCTGGTTTAGAGCATACTGTGAGATAGCATTGAATTACATAACGAGCATCTTTAAACTAAAAAGATGCCACTCAAAAAATCCTCTTTATTTTCATTGTCTCTGCTAGGGTGCTGATCATAAATCCATCCCATTTAAAAACAGTGAAAAATAGTAATTTTTATTGTTTTTACTAGAGCTACATATGGAAAACTTATTTTCTGCCTTGATTACTTTAAACTTGCATGAGAATAAATGTACGTTTGCAGGATGGCAAAACACAGCCACCAGAAAATCTTAGACTCTAGACAGACCTATTCAACTCTTTTTTTTTTTTNGCTTTGCATAAAGCTAACCCAAACCCACATGGATTTCTATAATATCCAAAAAGAATGACAATGAGTGATGTGATGTAGGTGGAAACTGCCTGAAGAAACCTAAATTGTAACAGGAAAAAAAATTGACATTTTAGATTTTAAATGTTACACAGTTTTTATAAAGCTTCAGTCAATTTATTTTATTTATTCTAATGAAGAGCATTACAACTGCTTTACTGCACTGAAGCAAGCATCGATCACACCATTAATCACACCTTGTGAATAGTCACAAATCAAGTTCTAACAGCAAGCACTGAATCAGGAGCAATGAAGCATAAACTCCTTCACAATTTATGATCTCTCCAATTGCATCTTTTCAACCATTAAATTGCAAGATACCATAAATTTTTATCTTCTTCACTTCAGTCACATTATTGATTCTGCCTTGTGAAATATAGAATAGCTGTAAATCTAGGCTATTGAATTAAATTTAAAGTCTTGACTTCAGAAAAGAAACCCAACACACTGCCATAGCTGTTAATTTACACTGAGGAACAAATGATAGAAACATTAAAATTTAAATGGACAACAGGGATTTCAGAGAGCCATAGTTCTGTCAATCCTAGTCCTTGTCAACCTTGAGGGTTTGCCTTTTAGCCAAATTTTAGATCGCAAAATATAATAAAATAGAAACTCCAGGTAGATGCAGAACAGATAATTCTTTCAAACAAGTAAGTGATGAAGAGGCTGAAATCAAAGCTGCTGAAAAAATGTTTAGGCTTAAAATAACTCCACTGAATTCAGCATAATTTACCTAACTGCAAGGCTGAGGTGCTTTAATACAAATAAAACAGGCATACTAGTGATAGCACATCTTTGGTTATTAGGTCGATAGGGAAAAGGCAGATCACCTTATTGTGTCTGCAAGATTCTCTCTAGGACAGCACAGACAGATTCTTCAGGGAACTCTGTGTCCATTAGAAATGAAAACAAAGATCCACCAAAGTGGAAGCCTCTGTGGATGGGTGGGAACAAGAAATGCAGATAGAAATAGAAGCTCCCAAGAAACTTGAAGGGTGTTAAAGCAGACCTGGAAAGCAGGACAGGATGTGACCTGAACTTCCAGGGTACCTCTAGAGAAGGGGGATTTTTCCTGATGCTGTTGTGAGTTACCCCTGCAAGACGACTGTCTGGCCAAGGCCAAACAGCAGGTGCTGGCTGCGGCTGATCCACATGCCTTGGTCTTCCAGGTGCCTGAACATAGCTCACAGTCCTCTCCCAACCTCTGAGGTGTTTCTCCCTACTACTCCAGGGGAACAGGACTGGTCCCCTACACACCCTTTGCCTTCAAAAAGTTCAGCATGGCAGAACACTCTTCCACCATTTCCATCCCAGTAAAGGAGCCCCAGCCTGATGGTGAATTCACTCCTGGGTGCACAACTCCATGCTCCACTGGGTGCCCTCCAACTCCCTCCTGCATGGAATATGAAGTTCAGAAAGACATCATCTGTTACACAGTTTATAGCATTTAGAGTCTTAGATCATCTTTCTGTCACAGTGCCTACATAAATCTCCCCAGCCCTTAGGAAAGGACCATGTTAGTATTTACTGACAGGAGGAACAAAAGCAGAGCAGTGGCAGGAGGCAGTGACTCACCTGGGTCCAGGCCTCCCATGTCATACTGCCCAGCCATGGTCCCTGTACCTCAGCCTCCACAGGGCAGAAGCAGAGCGAGGGGTTTTTCCCCTTCTAGAAAGTCTTCGGGAGGAAGGCCCCATGGCTACCAACCAGCTGCACTGGAGAAAAGAGAGGGGACTGGGAGGGTAAGGGAAATGGAGCTGAGGGCACAAGCAAGGTGAGAGCTGGCAAGGCCGGCAGGCATCTTCCCTCACCGGGTGCGTGGGCATGGAAAGGGGAATTTCATTGCCAGGAGTAGTTCCACAGCAGGACCGCTGCCAGGAGCAAGCTCCTTGAGCTCCCAGAGATTGCTTCCTGCTCCTCTCACAGCTGTGTGTGCTGGAGGCTGGGGGGGAGACAAAGGGTGGATGGTGCAGATGAGATGAGACTCTGGCAAATGACTTGACCTTGGGGTGATGGGGAAACTAGACCTCCTAGCCCCAAGCTCTGTTGACACATTCATAAACTGCCTACAGGTACTCCGTTTTCTCTCAGGCCCAATCCTAGCTATATTTAATCACATAAATCAATACACTAAAGGGTGGTAAACTAAAGAGTTTCTAATGTCATGCACTAGAACTGAGGGGTGGGGTCATACTTATCTGACCAGCATGTACCTACTCAGCAGTAACCCCTCTTTCATTTCCTCCACCAGCTTTTCTAGCCCATGAGTATGGTTATCTCCCAATTCTTTTCATACAGAAAAATTTTGTCAGATGTAGATTTTGCAACTAGGTTTTTTTTGTGTGTTTTCACTTCAGCCCACCATTTTCCTATTTGCCTGTCAACTCAACAGTCAAGAAGAACACAATCCTTAAGTAACTGAAAACTAATAATTACAAAACTGCAATTCAAAACTTTACACTTATTACTTCTTGCACAACCTACTTGTAGCACCTCATTGCTTTCTCAGTACAATATCATATGATAACAGATCACACTATTTCAGGCACAAAGGTTATTTGGCACTACACTTTGCAGAGGTATAAAACCCAGAACTTATATAAAATATATAAATTCCCAGAAACCACAGAAAGCAATATTGGTGACTTAATGTATTTATAACCCCAATATACTAAATGATCTGTGTTCCTTAGATGCCATTTTTCTCTAGGAAATGAGACCTCACTTCTTGGGATTGATGTGGCCCATACTGAGAAATGAATAACTGTATGCTGTGTCACCATTTCTGCCGTGTCAGCAGCAAACATCTCCACAGTGCTTTTCATCAGAATAGTTACTGCTTTCTAGCCCAAGGAGAAATGCATTTCATTACTGAGACAACGCCCAGCAGAATCCTTCTAGGTAATGCCATGTACAAATATGAAGTATTTGGAAGTTCAACTCAGATTAGCTGTAATCAGATTCACAACTTAGTTATGACAAATAAACACACTGTTTTATGAATGCTGTATTGTCCTAGTACCACACTACAGGTTTTGCATTCCTATGGATCTCAGAGCTGCTTTGTCGATTGGACTTCCAATGTTATGACTTGCAAACATCCCTGAATCATGTAGTACCTATCCAAAACATACTACTGCTTCTGTTACTGTATTTAAACTACTTCATACCAGGAGAGGAATATCAACTTTTCTTCTAACATCTAGAATTTTTTCAGATCAAAGAGGTCTGAGGAAGTAAATGAGAATAACTGTATTTCTTTTTTCTCTGCTTCATCTGTTATTAAATTCCATGAGATAATTATCTAGAAAAGAGAAGTTTATATATCCAGAAGTTTAAGTGCTGTTGTCAGACTTACCTCAAACCTCTTTGGCTTCCTTGAATCTGAAATTTGTTTTTTAAAACCATAGAGGAAGTGTGCATGTCTGAAGCCCCTATGCATCCTCTTCTTGTTGTTGACAAAAATTTCCATGATCATAGTTTCTTTCGTTTCACTTCCTATTTCAAGAAAACAAAAAAGGCACAATTACAAAAAATGTCAAACTCCAAGTACAAATAAGCACAAACCTTCAGGAATGGACAGTGCTTATAAGTAAAGCCTTTTCGGTTTTGATTGTGAATTAAAATTGAACTGAGATCAGTGGTTCTTCCCATGCTACTGTGGATCAAACTAATAAAAAAGAAACAACTGAATCTGAACAAACAAACAAACAAACAAACAAAACCAACCAACCAACACAAACCTCCACAAAGCAGCAAACACACACAAAAGCCCAAATCAAACCAGAGCAGGGCAAGGGAAGAACAAACTCTCTAGCAGCGACACTATTGTTGGTTGTTCAACTTGTTCATCTTGTGTATCCCAGAAAGTGCATGACTCATAGAACTGTGAGGTGGCCATAGTGTATTGTGCAGCATGGGAAAGCAATGCAAAGTTGCTCTCAAAGCTGATGTTTCTGTAGGGGGGACAAAGTTCAGGGCCTTGGATATTCTGCTAGCAGGAGAAGGTATGAAAAATGGGAAATCCTTAACCATATATCCAGGTTCTTAATTTGTAATACAGATGTAATATTTACTATAGAGATGACTCGGCTGGACTTAAACATAACAATCCAATACTCTTGTGGAAAAACACAAAGGAGGAACTTTTCTTCATACAATACCCGTTATATGATATGCTTTCTGTTCTTGCATCTAAAGCCCAAACACTTGCATTTGCAAATGAAATACACTTCACAGAGCTGAGGAGATTGGCATTGGCAGACAATCCTGTAACCAACAGAAAGCCTTGAATAGAAAAGCAACAATAACAGAGGGGCTTTAATGAAGGCCTCAGAAAAGTTTTATTAACAATAATACAATAATTATCCAGCACCGTAGCCTTATTTTTAAACTTTCACAAGGAATAAATTTTGCAACACTGTCTGAGATCAGTCAAGATACTTTACTGAGTGATAGATGGAAAAGAGTTATGCTCCCAAACTCAGAACTGGGATTTGTGTGCCCAAGGACTAAGAGACATATTCATCGGACTATGAGTCCTTAGTAATTTTTCCTAACGTGCAAGCTCATTGTAGCAGAAAAAGGCCTTGCATTAATTATGTGGGTAAAACCATAGCCCTGGTCCCCAGATACCCACCCTTTCTATGTCTGGACACCATATCAGTAAAATGCTTGTGTATACATTCTCTACCTCCATGCCATATAAAGTTCTTATCCTGGATATGACCTCTACTGTATGAATAGTGGTGATTACATTTGTCCCATGGCATAGACACAGCATCTATACTTACCCTCATTCTGTCCTATATGACATTGGATTTTGTTAAAAAATAAATTTTAAATTTAATCGTTTTCTTTCATAAAAAATATGCTCTTAATTAGTCCTGCATAAACTCTGGTGGAGCTACTTAGTGAGCCCAAGCCAAAAGCCTGGATTCAGAGAGGACATCTGAATTTACAGCTAAAGCCCATATCTTCACAGAGCTTTGGTTTTACTTCTGCCTGGTCTTCTTCCCAGCTGAACCATTTGATCCAAAAAGTTTTCAAAAAACTCAGTGAGTTGCTCTGAAACTCACTACCAAGTGTAACACTGGCACCTTTGCAGAAAAATTTCTGCTTTAAAAATTATAGCAGTTTTGGTTTATGATCTATATGTTCTAGAACCTCTCTAGAGGGTAATTCCTACTATTTTTCCATGAACATTGCTGATCAAGCTGGATCAGATGAAATGTAACCTTGTCCACTGCTGAACAGTGCCAGAAAGTAACTTTGAACCTCTACAGATTTTGTTAGTTCAATGAAAATTTAACAATCAGTACTTTTCTTTGAGAATTCACCTTTGCCTTTCTCTTAAAAAAAAAAAAAAAGAGGTGAGGATGCAGAAAGGTGGTGTAGTGCTCAACATGAGGAACAAATGGCTGCTGAGTGAATTCCCATGAGTGAATTGAGTTTCTAAGGAGCCAAGAACCATATGACAACCTCAAACATGAAATTATATGAGTGGTTGCTTTTTCCTGATTACATGAGGAGTAAGTAGTTGTACACTAGAATGAGTCCTCCAGCATGACAGAGCTCTATAGAGAGAGCTCTGACTATCATTTGGAAGGGTGAATGCTCCAGCACACTTTTAATATTTTCTCCAGGCCACAATGGTATTTGTTTGAAGGGGTGAGGAGGAAGACTGCCAAGAAATGAAAAGGACAATCCATTGTGCAACAAGAGAAGTAGTCACTGTGATGTAAAGCAGCAAGTGCTGAGGATACTATAGGGTTTACAGTAAAGGGTGTGATTAGGCCTTCTAGTGGCTAAGAAGGGAATCAGCATTCTGTGAAGAGCAGTGCACTCTTCCAGAAAAAACAGGATTCCCCAAAGTTTTCCTTAGCCTTCAGAAGGATTCTGCCTTGCACAAAACTGTTCTCAGAAAGACAGATTTTTTTTTCTCCTGTTAGCTTTACACAGTCCCACAAGATCAGAGTAAGCAACAAAAGTAAATACTTTTTTGTATATAATTATTTCCTAAATATTTACAAGATGCATAAAAAAGGTGTTTCTAATGTGACCTGAAAACCATTGTTTACTAAGCAACAAATTAATTATCAAAATTCGTTGGAGAATCTGAGAGTCTTGACACAGCAATATTTTAGTCAAATTTGGGGAGGATCTGTAGTGATCTGCAATAAAATCTTGACAAATAAAACCATAATTCCTAGTAAGCTGTTGTCAGTACAAAGATAGCACTATTTCATGAAGGGCAACAACCCTGAACATAAAGGAGAAAAATGCATCAGTATAAAGACATAAATAATTCCCTGGCCCAGAAGCTATACCAGGTCACATAATATCCATCTGTTGTACTGCTTGCCCATAGAGGAGTTCAATTTCACAGCTATTTATATTTTCCAGGGTAGACTCTTCAGTCTACTTGAAAAAAAAAAAAAAAAAAAAAAAAAAGCAACATTTTTTTCCTAAGCACTGTCTAGGCATGGCAGAGGAATCTTGGAGAGTGTATAAAGGAATATGGGCAACAGAAATAACATGGGATTGATGTTTGCTTTGAAAAAAACCCTGCATAAGATAGCTTGGGGTTGAAGAATTGTTCCTGCATATGTGACATTTTAGACACTGATGATGGTAGCAACTCTTGGCAGAGTGGTGATGATGAAGTGATGCTGGGAGCCAGAGATGGTATTGAAAAGCAAGAACTAATGTGATATACTCTTCTCTGTATTTTTGGCTTGAATGTACCAGTGAGTGCATGAGACAAACCCTTGGCTTTGTAATTTTTACCTGATTGATTGATATGAGAACACCAAAATATTTCACTGAAGACAGATCTCAAACTCAGATATTAAAAATACTCACCATGAACATTCATTTTTGTTATACAACATTCACTGTCTTAGTTCTGGATTTCTTTGAATATACATTTTGTCATTCCATGTAAATGTTTCCTTTTGTTCTCAAAACAAATAGCCTATCTCCATCATGACCAAGAGAAGAATGGTACAGTCATTAATTAGGTAATCTTAGACTGTGTACATTATAGGAATGCACTTCTCAGCAAGGGTATTTCACAGAGTGCTGAGTAAATTTTGTGAATGTTGCAATGTCTGTTTGGGCAATATGTATTATCTCAAAATATTAATTGGCTATTGGATGCAATTATTGGAATTCTGAATGATGTTAACAGTGCAGAGTAAACCATACTAGGGAAATACAGATCTGGTCAGTGAAAAAGAGAAAGCATGGCAAAAGCAAGTGGAAAAAGCGTAGAATGCTGAGTATACAGTAAAATTGGAAAATGTGAGGAAATTTAGACTGGACATTCAGCAAAAGATGGAAGGGCCAGACCTATTGCAGTTTTACTCTATAGCATTTGTCATGTGAGGCAGGAAGGGCAGTGAATGCCTGTACTTCACCATCAAAGTAAATTAATAAATAATAACACTATCTATTTCAAATACAACAACTGTTATTTACTACTCAATTTTCTGCATAGGTAACAACAATTCTTCTCTGATTATTGGTTAAGGTATTTTATTATGTTTCTCATTTCTCTACCTTTGTTTGCTTGCCTGGACTTTTAACAGCAGAGTAGATAGAGATAAAGCATCAGTAGTCTAGGGCAGAACTGCCAATTGAAAAAAAAAATTTTGTTATAGGACATGTAGGAAGGGCAAATAAACACCACTATCATGAGGCTTATCCTCAAGCCACGACCATGTTAGTGAGCTATCTGCCTCACACCCATTGCACACTACCAGGGCCCAGGCTCTGCTTAGATTTAGCCAACAGGCAGTGACCTTTCCCCTGCGCCAGAACTAGACTAGCAGTAACTGCAGAATAGCATTGCTCTGTTATTCTCTACTATTACAGTTGTGAATTTTAAACTGATTCAGAAATCCTATTTCAGAACTGTCACATTCAAACTAAATAAGTAAGCTTGAAATCAGACCTTAACATACCCAGTTAAGTTTCAGAAGTTGTATTTTTCTGTACCAAGCTGCATACATGCTGCAATCCCACAAGCCTGCAGAAGGGAAATCACAGTGTGAGTACTTGATAAAGCAGGCGCAGATGTTTATGATTTCATACATGAAATATGCTTGAGTGCTGAAGACTGCTTTCCTATTCAACAGCATGACAGGCAGATACCATGTTTTCCATGGCACTGTACATTTAGTTTCTTGGGAGCAAACTTGCATCACTGTATAATTAGACAGTTATATTTAAGTGCACCTGCTGTGTCAATGACACTTCTCTGTGCCTTGACATGTCAAACCTGAAATTAGCCTCTGTCTTCTAGAAACATCTGTAGTGAAAGGTGAGGAGATGCTTTTCTCTAGGGTCAAATCCTGAAGATACTGCAGTGAAGCAGTGAACTTGCATTTAGATGCACTGACCCAATAATACCTCAACACAGTGCTTTATAGCCTTCAGCAGGGCATATACTGCATTCTTTTCTATGACAGCCCAACTTCAATGACCACAGAAGGGTGAAATGGTGTTGAGTTCATATGGGTAAGCAAACAACTGCAAGCACTCCATACACAGGCATATCCTACATATTTTTCACTTCTCTCATCTGTAACAAGCACTTTTGAAAACCAGGTTGGACAGTAAGGAGTAAAATGTAAATTCTGCTCTTGTTTTGAGGAATGGGAACAATGGTTTTAAAGACGCACTGTCAAAATATAAGGGACATAAAAGTCAGAGAGGATGATAAGGTTTACTCTTTGCAAGTGTCAGTCCAACTTTGCATAAACCATAAAAGTGAAATACTAAAAATAACCAGCAGCAACATTTTTGACATAATGACTAAATTAGTAATGTGGGCAGTAAAGTGGGAATTTTTATCAATGTTATAACTCTGCTGTTGAATCAGGTGGCAGAACTTCACCTAACATATTTACTTTATCTCTTGGTTTAACATATTTAACTGTGTATGGCATTCCTGAATTACAGTATAAAGCTGAAAGTGTTGAGTGCTCCTAATTCCCATTGACTTCCCAGTGGAATGGAAAGGACACCTAACACTTTACAGAGTGAGAATGCAGCATGTTCCTATGCCTGCTTCTTTTCCTAGCTCTCCTGTAGCAGCATCTCCTAATGCATATTCCAGATGGCTTCTATTTGAAGTGCCATTCCTCCCAAGCCCAACTGCTAATAAACTCCCTATAGATTACAAGCTGGAGGTTGGGAATTTCTGCTTCAGTCTACAGCAAGGAAATCTGCAGGCACTTAAATCCATGCATTGGTAGTTGCACTGTTATTACACAGACCCACTTAAGGCTACACTTTACTGAACAGAATCCTTAAAGATTAGAAAAGTGGCTGATTCAACTCAGTATATTTATTAGCCGTGAGAAGACTTAAATTTACCAACAGCGACGAGGTCTCTGGCAATGAAACAAAACACCAAAAAGATACAATACAATTTCCATGTTCTATCCGCTGTAAGAACTAGTCTCAAAATCAAGTACAAATGAAACCACCTGACTGTGTTGGCTCCCTTTCAACACGCCAGTCTTCCTGACTTTGCCAAAGAAATGTTCCGAGTCTCACACTGTGAATGACAGAATATATGACTCCAGTGGCCCATAAAAAGAAGCAGAGAAAGTGTAAAGCTGGCAGACAATGTCATCTACTGGCAACAACTGTATGACTTGATAAATCTTCTCTGTTGTTTCTGCTCCAAAGGTACAGACCAGAAATATTTGTAACTGCACACATGCACTGCAGTTAAAATGTCTCTCATATATTTTAGTTTCCTAATAAAAAATGGAGGGCTAATTTCACACCTGACATACAGGTATGACTCAACAGAAGTCAATGGAACTGCATCACTTGCTGCAAGAATATATTTGACAGAGTTCTTATTTCATTTTAACTTATCAAGAGGAACTCTGCTAAAATTAGCTTACAGTAGAAGTCACATGGTCGCATGAATAAATCTCTTCCTGCTAGTTCTGTGAAGATGCCTCTGGCTGTGAACCAGAGCCATCTGTGGGCAATAATCCTATCTATTTAATAAATATCAGCCAAAGTCATAAATTACATGAGGCTGCACTGTACATTAGAATAAAGGAATAATGACAGATGGCAGAAAGCCCATGAGGTCACTGCAGGGATGATTAGAAGTGTGCAAAATGTAGTGAAAGAACTGCTGGGAAATGTAGTTACATACAGCCTTCGAAAATATTTTTCAAGGAGTAATTAAAATGTAAGTAAACTGCAAAATATCCAGGTAAAGGACCTGGACATTTTGGAGAGAAACTGTTTTCAGCTATTATGCAATGCTCCGTGTACTTTCTCTACCTGGAAAGTGAAAGTTGCACAAAGGGAAGTGGGACAATGATGTGGATGGAAAATGCCTGTTAGAAACAGTTCTAGAATTCACCTGTCTTCTGAGATTGGTGCTCTTCTGTGGTTCTTCCCAAGCACCAGAGCAATCAAACTAGAATATTTGAAATCAGATTCTGAAACCACTAGAAAGCCAGATGACAGCTAATTAAACAAGTAAAAAGCTTTTGATACTGGAATCTGACCTTCCTACCTTAAATTTGTCTATAGCTTTAAAAATGGAAAATACTTTTGTATCTAAAATTAAACAGTCCTTTAGTAGCAAGCTAGCCTTTCATTAATCTTGTAATTTTATGCATGGACTCCAGCCTAAGTCAAGTGTGTTCACATAGACACCTCTGGATACTGTAACTAAAGTTTGATTCATTACTTGATATTGATAGATCTTAAAAAAAAGAAAAAAAAGCCAGAATTCATTATCACAGTCCCTTGCTTGTTTTAAAGTAGCTGCAATGTTTGTTTGGACAAGGTTTACAGAGTGCAGAAGTAACACAATTCTTTTCCACAAAACACTATAGTGGTTTGTCAACTGAACAAATAAATCTTTATGCCCTCTTCTTATCTTGCATAATATGCATTAAAAGAAAACATCCTGATAATTTCTCAGGTCTACTGCATATCACAGGATCAAGGAAATGGGATATTTTCCATTTTAAACAAATGTTCATCTGCTTCTACCTCCTCCACTTATATAGTTTTCTTTGGACCTAAAGATTTTCTTCACTAGTCCTATGTCAGAGGAATTCTTTCCCCACTTAAGAATATGTATGCAAGTAGGACTTAAAACTATTCCTTTGAAAATGGAAAGAAAATTTCTTTAAACTGTATTTGCTTCTATCTTAACCTCCTATCACTTGGATTAAAGACTTCATACTGTTTCATATGCTGATTCTCAAAGAACTGGAAAATATATAAATGGAAATTTAATCTTGATGGAGCCTTCAGGTTTTTCTGTGACTATTATATTCGTTACTAGCAGATTTTGCACGTCACTGACTTCCCCCACTTTTCCCTGCACAACACATTCCCATTTACACTACTCATAACACTAATCCAAAGCCAAGGGAGACTTCATAGGCGCTGTCTGAAGTGCAAATCCCAACATACTCAACATTAACACGTTTGTCCCATGGATTCATCAAGCTCTGAGTTGATCTTTATAAATCTGACAGCATTCCTTATGTGTAACCAGATAATTTCTTCAGGACTGGGGGTCTCATGTACACTACAGATTTGAAGTACATGTGAAAATCCAGTGTCTGCTCCCAACAGCACTTATAATAGTGTTACAAAATATCTGGTAATTGAGATCTTTCAAAATCCTTGTGGAAGACTAAAATATCAGCAGTTACCAAGACTGAAGAATGCACTACTATTATTTCCAAAAAAAGAAATAATACATGGGAGTTTTATCAGCCTTTAAACAGTAAACAAAATGCACTGGAACATTCAAGCCAATTTCACTGCTTGGGAGGGTAACCATCACCCAGAAAATTAGGACAAAATTTTCTGACTGAACCACAAATTAACTTCACTGCATTACAGAGCCGAGCAATTATACTTTAGACCACATTTTACAAAATCTGAGACTTTCATTAAAGGACAGGTGATGGTTTGAGCAGTTACAAATCTCCTTCTAGGGCACAGGGATATCGTGGTATGTTTAAGTCATCTGGAGACTGTAAAGGGAAAAGTCGTACCCATCTGCCCCCTATTCATACCAACCAGCAGGCAGAAGACAGTCCAAAGTACACACAGATATATATTAAAAGACATGGCCATGGCTGCTGCTGTGTCCTCCTACTTCTGAGGGAAAAAAGGAGGCAAAATTTTTCCAAGGCAGCCTTTGGAAACTCCCAGAGTTGAGACTTTTACATTGAACAATGCATTAAGAATATCTGGGAGGGAAAATCCTGTGCTGGCAGATGGGAGGACTGGATGATCTACAACGGTCTGTTCCATTTTTAAATTCTATCATCAGATTTGTCCTCAAGTACAAACCCTCTAGGAGTTTCTTGGGGGCGGTGCATCCCTCCACAACCCCTACTGTGGGCTCTGGCTTAAAAGCCACAATAGAGTCCTTAGAATCTAACAACAATTGCTATTCTAGGCGCTGGTTAGGAAAATGGGATTTAAAGGAAGTTTCTACTATTGTGCAAAATTAGGGCAAAAAATCTCCTTTCAGATAAGCAACAAAGTATATCAATTCCAACAGTTTGCTCTCCTGCTGTTGTATCCATCATAAAGAAAGACAGTCTTTCTATGGTGAATAAAGGTGATCGTCTAATCAATTAAGATTTCATAGAAAATACAGAACAATTCAGCTGTCTGCCCCACCCTCTTCCCAGGTTGAAATAGGACCTTTCCACTTCACTCTGCATGTCACTTTTGTTAAAATGACAGGCACCTCACAGAAAACACCAAACATACGTGTAGAGAGAGAAGAATTCCCATTTTGAGACCCACCATACAAGTGAAGATTTTTGAGCTATGAATTTGATTGCTCTACAGATTGGACAATTGCTTATATAATATGCGTAATATTTGTATATGTAGTTATTCCTGTATTACATTCTGATCAAGATTATACTTATTTTGATTACACCAATTTATATTGAAAAGGTGTTTGTGAAACTGATGTAAAGTGTGCACCACACTGAAGTACTAGTAATACAATTCACTGACCTCTCTATTGTCTGTGACTGCTCCGTTGAATATGGACAATATCTCAACCAAGCACAATCTATTTCAGGCTATCGTGGATTTTGGCACAGGTTTTTTGGTTGTTTTCTTTGGTTGGTTTTTTTACAGTTGTTGAAAACAGGCCTTTCAGCTGAAGTTAGAAAGTTGATTCCCTACAGACATAGTCATGTAAAATGCTAGTCATTCACTTACCAATTTAACCTGATGATACCTTGGAGATTTCCAACTCTTCCACTGAAGGATGAATAAACCCCAAATGTTTATATGTCGACAGCCTTAATGCTAACTTCACTCCAAAATGACATTAACTTCATGTTGGTATATGCAGCATTTTTAGTCTCTAATAACAAGAACAACACCAGAGCACAGCTACATTTTCCTGTTATCTGGAAATAAGCTGGAAATAAGTTAATGACTTGTGAACCTTTCATGTTCAGAAAATATAAGTAGACAAAGAAGCATAAAAAAATCTAATTTAGAAGGTTGTCACTGAACTCAAAGTATTATAACAGATTTTCCCCATTGCTAGTATTGCTTTACAAGGGTTTAGCTTAATAAACAAAAGAGAAAAAAAGAACAATAAATTAAACAAAGCATAGACTGATGCCTGCATGATATGCAGAGAAAGTGCACGGACAAAAAGAAGGAAAAGCTATCCCCTAAAAATAAGCTATAAACCAAGACATTACAATGTAGGTAACATTAGACCTTGCTTACCAAATCTATAAAAAAAACCCCATCATTTACACAATACACCTATTTTATTCAAGTTATCTAGAATTTGCACTATTATTCATAGAATCTGTTGTTCTACTCTGAGGTTATGCTGTTAATGTTTTTAAATATTGTGCCTGCAGCACACATTGTTTTACCAAAATATTTCCCTTAAAAAAGCCAAGCAATTAGCGAGCAAAGCATGTGATTTTGGAGGGTATTTGAAAATATAATTTATTTTACCTGATTTTTCCCCATTCCAGCATTTCCAACCACAAAGGCTGCCACAGCCAACAGTGTTTCTTCTGTGAGAACTAAGAGTCAGGAGATTTTAAAATTAAATATTACTGATAACCTAACATAGATATATTTTACAAACAGTCCTATAGAGTTACAGACTGTTAAAAGAACTAATCAAACAGATTTGTTTTAAGGATTTCCCCCCTCTTCCCTCCCCACCCCCCAAGGTATTCTGGAGATGTTTCAGGGGAGGAGGAGTACGTACAAAGAAGGGTTTTCTCATTCCTAGACATTTAAACCACGCTGCTTCATAAAGACCTGACTGATATATAGAAGTGGAAATTCTTAAAATACTGTTTTATTTACCTACACAAGGTTAGCCTTGTGTTGACACAACATTTTCAGATGTTTCTAACTTAAAGGATTATCATGAAGTGTACACAGTCCCCTCAAAGCAGCTACTGCCCAACCCTGCTCTTTGCAGCAGTGCTCTTTTTATATAGATCTCTTAGGATTTATCTGAGAGAAGAGCTAAAAAGGAATCTAGTTGTGTTCTAAACATACAGAAAGGAAGACCTTAAGTACCCTAATTCTATACCTTCCTGACATGCTTGCTGCAATTTCAATAAAATGCTATGATCTTAAAATATAGTACAGCCATGCATGTTAATAGGACTCAGTGTAGTAAACCTATGCAGCAGAGAGTCTCTGCAATCATATTGCAAGATCTGGTTTACCAGAATGGTTTAATACCCTATGGAGCTTAGCTTGCCGCAGACCTCAATTGAATCACAGAGGTTTCTGATCCTAGGCCACATGAAAATCCACAGAATGAATCATTAAATGCATCATCATTTTTCTCAGGAAGTACCTGCAAAATAGAAAATTGCTTAGAGTTTCCATAACTGGCAGCATGAATAAGCAACTTAAGGACTGCAGGCAGAAGGGTGAGATATGTCTAGTGCAGAACAGGCCAATTAGCTCTTCAGATGTCATGAAACAGTGATACAAAAGTAAAGAAAAAGGTAAGGGAAACAGTGAAAAGGGCAAAGGGTATGAAAAACCTAATAACGGCCTTACCATGGGGCAAATTGATATTTTATTCTTTCTTCTCCCCTGGCTGGCTGTTACTAGGTCATCCGGTACCAGGACAATTCAAATCTAGATGGAACTTGTTCTGGATTTCAGTCAATTTTTGAGAATTGTGTAGCAAAGAAACAATCAGCTGGTCTAGCTACTCTCAACAGCACTAGCTGCTGCTTTTTT
>VWZY01009254.1:152513-212463 GCA_013399075.1 Chloroceryle aenea
TTTTTTTTTTATTTGTAGCACTGGCCATCCCTCCTCCAGTTCTTTTGACACCCTCTTTCATGACTTTCCATTCCATCAAGAAGCTCAGGTGTCCAAGTCCAATTTTTTAACTACTTGGGATTCTCTGAGTCTGATATACAGTAATTTGAAAGATTAGCAACTCTGCTAATTATCTTGGTCATTGCAGTCACCATGTGAGACAAAATAGCAATGCTTGGGGAAGGCCAAGAGGCATGTCTAGCCAGTACTGTAGATGTAGAATAGAAAGACCACTCACCAAGCCACAGATACTTAACTATGTCTTGATTTATACTTCGTCTTGGTCATCACCACAGTAATACATATATCTCACATGAAAGCCTGTTTAGGGAATTTAACATGTTGGAATCAGTAGAGTGTTGGTTTTTTTTTACTGGTGAATGGGCATTTGATGCCACTATTTCCCTTCAAAGGAAATTAATGTGTCATATCTTATCGTGTGGGTGTTGCCATGAATTTCACTGCATCTGTGATGAAGAGAAAGATAAGTATCAGTCCAATATAAAACTTAGTTATACAGAAATTAAATCCATGAGTTGATGGATACAGGAAAATGACTTGCAACATACAACATAAAAACACCAAACCAAACCAAAACAACCACCCAACAAAGATCAGCAGCTCTCAGGAATCTGTCTTACATCAATCTTTTCATTTGTGAGCAACACTGTCCTTTGAATTCCAAGCTACTGCCAGCATCCTTCTATTCCACCGGATCATATAAATCACTTGCACAAACCCTTTAAAGTCTCTTATGACTGACATTAAGTGGCATAACTTATAAATACATTGCCAATTTGAAGAAAATGAAGAAATATGAAAAAATTTTTTTTTAACTTCCCATATAGTTATTTAAAATGCTTTATGGGTTTGTCAATCCTTTTATGTACCTGTCACAGCCATTCTCTTCAGATTTTTATTATAAATAAAACTCTGTGTAAGCATACATTTGTTCTACTGTAAGAAAATTCTGAAATTACTAAGCTGCAGAAAAAGAAAAATGATGACTTTAATGTCATGCAACTTCAGAGCTTGATTTGGCATTAGTTAAAAACTAATTGCAAATTCACTGTAAGCAGCATATGCTTCATGAACTTTTATTCAGGCAAGATGATACAGAATATAATTAAGGATAATTAATGTCTCAAATTCAGATAGCTTCATGCTCTGACCATTCTTTTTTTAATCAACAGGTACTTTTATAGGTCTGGCCTGAATTTGTTGGCTAGATCAATATGGCATAAACTGACAAAGAATCACCTTTTCAGAGGCCAAAATCCAAGTTAAATAGTGACCATCAGACTGCAATATTTGATTTGAGTGTTTTATTAGGTGTTTGGGTTCAAATTCAGTATAACATTTTAAGCCTGGGGTTGACGTTCCACTGAAAGCAAAGCATTCACATTATGTGCCAATAGTTCAGTGTGTATTTCCATGGTTTTTTGAATATAGGTAGACTGTTAAAAAAACAAAACCAAACAACAAAAGTATAAAGCTGTTGGGGATTTTGACAATTTCAAGAATACCAGGCCAAGCTGCTGCATAAATTAAAACAATATAATCTGGATTTCTAAAATAAAGCTTCCTAAACTGTTGTCATTATCTAGATTCAAGTACAAGCAAGCAAAGAAACAACCTAAACAGAGAAATCACTCTCTGAATTTTCTGTGAAAACTTTATTTTTCAATCATGATTCTTGTTAACAATATTCCACCAAGACTATTACAGTACAGTGACAGAACGGAGCAATGATTTTGCTGATTTAGTGAATTACCTGCTGAAAGATCAAATATGACAAAAGTTGGTGTAATGAGGTCCATCACTTTGGAGAAGGTGGTCTTTCAGCCTCCCTCTGAAAGACCAGGTCTGCCAGCTTCACTAGTGCTTCCTTCTTGGACTCTACATGAGAAGCAAAACCATATTTGATAATTTACTTTGAACTAATGGCTTGGGTCTGTAGGCAAGAATAGATAAACAGCAATTGAAAATAATTTCAATTGTTAAAATAGAAATCATATCAGGTAATGAAACAGAAAGCTCAGTGTTGGCATAAAAATGTTATATTATTATGTAATATTCCTTTTCATTACTGTGTAAATCGGATATTAATACAGACACCAATTTACATGTATAAAGTATATACTTTCATATGCAAATGTATTTGTGTTTGTATGTATAAACATATACACACATGCTATAATCTATTTAAGAGAAGGAAACAGAAAACCCTATAGTGCCTGTTCTTACTGTTACAGCTAGTAAAGGCATTAGCCAGATGTTGAAACTCATAGGCATCAAACAACACTGATCGTTATAGTCTTCAATCACCCCATTTAGAATTTACAATAAGCTAAGCAGAAAACCATTATTTCCACCTTCAATATAAAGTTTTCCTCAGGCTGCAAACAGAGTTCTGCAATGGACTGACACACCATCTGTTCTAACTTCAGAGTCCTTTTCTGTGAAACTTCCAGCAAGAAGAGCAAACTATTGATGAGACCCAGGAATATAAGGACATCATTAGTTAGTATCACAGTATGATTAAAATCCCTTGAGGGCCTTCATCAAAACCTAGATTAAAAAGAAACAAAGAAAGAGAAAAAAGACTGACATTATAATAACAAACCATAATATAAGGCATAAAATTAACAAACATTATGAATTAATCATACTTAGACAATTACAATCCATATGGCTAGTTAAACTCAATCTGCTACCTGTAGTGACATAGTCTGGATACTGTATACTCAATGCCAGTGCATTTCTCCCAGGATGTAATTACTTAATTTTGTGAATGAGAAAATGATGTGTAAAAGCCAATGTTTCCATGGATTCAATGCCTGAAGTCAGATAAAATGCATGAATGCTTATCAAATCTCATGACACTTTTTAACCCTATTTCATCACACTTGTATTACATTTTGGTATGTAGAAATAGTAAATTCACATTAAGACTCACCACTAAGGTTAGTACAAAAAGCAGCACAAGAAACAAACTGGGTTCGAAATTTAGTTTCCTGCAAACAGGAGTCTTAAGATTTAGATGCCCATGAATGGCATAAGATTGATGTAATCAGTAATTCTTCTGAAGTTTCTTCATCACTTGAAGCATACACGTCTGGATCCTGAGAATAACCATTTCCTTCTTGCCTTTCCACTTACATCCAGACAGGAAATTTCAATCTCTCAAAGGACTTGGCCTTGAGATTCTGGTTCAGACCCTCCCTTTATTTATATTACATATTGCATGTCATATCTGGTGACATTATACATTCTAAAACTCAGGATGTTGAGATCTCCTCCAAAAAAACCCAACCCAACCTAAAAAAAGCAAACCAGACCAAATAATAAACTCCATCACCAAGCCAGTGCTCTAATATTTTAGTCCTCTCTAAGGAATTTCAAACTAGTATTTGATGCTTCCAAGCTAATGTTTGATCCTTCCCTACCTCAGTCTTGAGGTCCAACCTGTTTTTCTAGAACCTCTGAAAGACTCTCCTTAACCAATTTACATTCAACATAAGCAAATCAGTTGGGCAGTATGACAATAGCTCATCATTTTGTTTGTACTCTGAATGGACCTGAATTAAAAAATCATGAACATTTAAAGTAACAACATAACACACACACAAAAAGGGTGTTGTTACATGGAAAGAGACCAACAGGTATCTCAGAATTTTGTCAAGCTTTTTTCCATCTAGTTATTCGGACCAGGCTGCTAGCATGAGGAAAGACAGTATTCTTATATGTCTACCAGAGGATTATATCTGAAGTGAGTACATCAACTTTTGCATACCTGAGAGTGACTTTCCTCAATAGGTGACAGAACATAAAAGATCAACGGTAGGTGACATTCCTTGTAGTTTGTTGTTGCTTTAACCCTGAACAAACATGAGCTTCTTGGGTTTGCTTTTACTGGCACTCAAGTAAAATGTTAGATTATTATTACAAATAGGTAAGATTAGTAAATAACACAGTGAACAACAAAAATGAGATATTTTATAAAATACTGAGGATTTAGCAGAGCTACCATAGTGACATCCTCATAGGTCCAGAAATTGTCATCTACTCTTGCCCATTTAACTAATCACAAAGTAATATTAAAACCTAAGGCAGCTCTATAAGCTCCATGTTTACTTCAGTCCTTTCATTTCAGGAACACAATCACAACTAAGACATTTCTTTGAGACTCTGGTCACAGAAATCCAAGTTACCTTCTATCTATGAAGTGAAAGTGCAAAAGAAATATGTAGTGACTGTTTGAAATTAGCAGATATTTGCTATCTCCAACAATTTATTACTTCATATATTAAGACTGATATGATCAGATACAAAATAAGCTATACAGAAAGCATTACTAGTTTGGGATTTTTCTGTGGTTGTTTTTTGTTTGGTTGTTGTGGTTTGTTTTTTTTCTAGTGGACAGGTGCAAAGAAATTGAACTTTCTTCACTTTCCTAATATCTGACTAGAGGTCATAATTTCAAAAATATGTACTTTTCTTTGGGTCCATATCTCATTTATCTTCATTATTTCTGACTTGTGACACCTATTACATTATGCGATTCCAGAGAGGACATTTGGTTTCTTTCATAGACAGTATGATGTGCCCTGAATATATTTAAAAGTTACACTGTGCTGTCATGAGCTAACTAATCCCAGAGACAGCACAGAAGGTTTTAGAACACAAATGGCTCACTGGCCGAGAGCAAATTCTTGGCCCTGATGACTATGACCAGTAAATGCTTCCCTTATTCAATAATATATATTTCATTAAAGAAACCAAAGGGCACTCTAGTCAGTCTAGAGTGGTTATTAATGCACATTTTAAATGGTTACAGTCATTCAGCTTTCAGCCACATGCTTTATAATACCTTGTGAGGAGTACTATACTCACCATGAAATCCAGTGCTTGTCATGTCTTATTGCTTAATTAAAATAATGTAATCAAAAACCTCAGAGAACAAATGTTGACTGAAAAAAAATATGCTAATCTTCTATGTATCTACTATTCACGTATTACTTTGAGCAGAATAAGCTGACTAATGTGTTAATAAATTGAAACATACCCAACTATCTTGTCAAATGCTATCTTTATCTCAGCATTTACATACATTTGTCATGAAGGGGGTACAATCTGAGTAAAGGAATAAACACTGTTATGATTAAACATGCCTGACAATGATGTTCTCATCTGAGCACCAGGCAATGCCATATGCATGGGAAACTCAAACTCATGTAGTCATAAGGCCAACAGCCTTATGTCAAAATTAAACTTACAGTGAGCAGGACAGCTTGATTTAGTAAGGTTTAGTAAGATAAGTAAGCTTACTTTAACAACATCTGATTATATTTGTCCTGATTTTGGCCTGAGAATACAGGTGAAAAATGTGGCACAAAGTTTGAACCAAGTACACCCTAGTATCATTGAACACTGCATTTCACACAGGCCAGAGGAATTTTTATATGGGAGGGAGAAACTGAGCAGCTGTCTGCAGCCACATCAGGAAGTTTTCAGTGTTGGGAAGCAAGAGGGACCCAGAGTCCCCTCACACAAGCAGACATGCCTGACTCTCTGTGCCAGGAAGGGCTTGAAAAGTGTTGCACTTACAGAAATTGATAGTTAAGAAAAAGGGGAAGAACAGAAAGACTAGTAAGGAGAGGGACTGGAGCAGTGATGCCATTTGTCCCTGTGGAAAAGGCCAGGTAAACCTATATAATTATGCACCCCAGCTTTCTTAGAAAGGATGGGTCTTTTAGCAGGCTTCTTTCCTCTACTCTCTGAAGGCACTGGAAAGAGATAATCAAGACCTGAGCTCATACAGGAGTGTACACTAATGACTTGCCTGCTTTCTCTCTTACTCCTGCTGGCATTCAAGTACAATGCCAAGAGTATTTCTCACAGTCTTGCTACTGAATATGCTGGGAATCCTCTATAGTCCATTTCTAATGGATGCTGCCCTGCCCCCCAGATTCTTTAGTATGCTTGCCTAGCAGCAGCATTACCAGAAAGTTTAAATTTTTTCCTCCAGCACCCATTTAGATACAATACAATGTGTAGAGGCAGATTAACATTCTCTCAAGTCTCCTTGAATTTGCAGCTCTTCTGATGTGAACACTATTTCACATAAAACTCTGAAATCACCACTGTATAAGCTCTGCAGGGTGGAAACATGAGCATGTGAGAGCAAGTTGTACTGCCAGCATCCTCTATGATGTTGGTTATGAGAAATTGTGCCTAATCCATAAATCAGTCAAAAGCATCAGTGGCTTAATGACAACAACTTCAAATTAATTAAAAAGATATCCATGAGCAATAGGGATGTTTTATAGTAGTCTTTGAACTTGGACATTTTCAGACTTAAAAATGTACAGGAAACAAATTGTTAATACTGGCAATAAAAAAGACAAGATTAAGAAAACCCCATTAGTAGTTCACAGATCAATAAACATATTCTTGTCTTAGATTAAAAGGCCATAAATGTCCTGAATTTGATAAGCACGAAAGATTTTTTTACTAAGTCACTTTTCAAGAGAGGAAGCCTATGTGCTTTTCTAGAATAATGATACAACAAAAAGAGAAAGGCATAAAAATCTGAATTTAGAGTATACACATAGGAAAAAAATGTAGTAAATCTCTAGTCGAATAATCAGAAAATAAATCCTCTAATAAACCATTAATGCTTTAGTACTATATGCTATATTTTAACTAAATATTTCAGATACTCAAGGGAGAAGAAACTTTCCCCATTTTTTTCTTTTTTCATCTCCCAGACAGTATCATGTAATTCAAATTCTTAATATTGTTAGCTCCCTCACGGTCTGTTTTGCAATGGAATATGCCATTATATCTTACAGGCTTATTTGTCTCAAGTCTTACTAGCAAACTGCCCTCATGTCAGTTTCTTGATCTTCATATCTAGCCTTTGCCTATTTCTTATTAGTGGTATCTTTACTTTAAGACCTAATGCTATAATTCAGGTGAAAAAAAAATAAAAAGGAAAAAAAGGCTTGTAACATCCACCTGAAAAGACCGTGTGTTTTCTGGAAGGTGCTGCTATGAAAACCTGCTGTTTTCAATTCAGTAGTCTCACCTAAAAATCAGAAATAGGTTACTGTGCCATAGGAAAACACAAAAGTCAGCCTGAAAAATCACTTCAGCTTTATTCTTTGGTCAAACATCATCCTGCAGTGTCTTAAATTATTGTAACAAAAAGCATATCTACAGATATGCAGCTGAGTTCCTAAAAGCATTCCTATACTTTGGTTCGGCATAAACCTTTATAGATACTTCAAACTAGCAATGGTAAAAAGAAGGACCCAGCTGCAGTGATCAGGGCCCAGAATACCAAGACAGATTTTTTTTTTTTTTTTTTTGTGGAGTGCTGTAAACATAGCTCATCTATTCACAGAGATTTCAGAAAATATTTTAAGTACTTCTGTTGCTACACACATTAGAAGTATAAGCCTGTCAGCAGAAAAACCCTAATGGCACAGTGCCTTTTTTCTCATTTATGACAGACAAAGGGACACTTATTAATTCGCTGTGAGGTCATAAGAAGTGTACCTTCAAAAGAGGGCTCCATTGTGCCTCTTCAGGTACTTACTTTGAAAGCATGCTATTCTAGAGAGATTGGGAAGTAGCCTGCCTTTAGGAGAAAGATATCCCCCAGAGATCCACAGTAGCATAGAACCATTTAGGTTCTATGATCACCAAGTCCAATCATTAAATGGGTTCTCAATATCCAGAACTTTTATCAAGAGAAGGCACCAACTCATGTATCGGACCTGAATAACTTCACACATTGCAGACAGAAGCATAGAATCACACAACAGCTGAGGCTGGAAGAGACTTTGAAGGTAATCTAGTTCAAACCCCCTGCTCAAAGATGATCAGTTAGAGTAGGCTGCTCAGCTTGGGTTGTGAATATCTCCAAGGATGGGGACTCAAACCATTCTGGTCAACTTCCTGTTTTTCCAGCTTGTGCTTGTTGCCTGTCATGCTGTTACTAGGTACAACTAGGTCTAGCTGCATTTTCTTTACTCCCTACTGTCAGGTATGTAAAGACATTTAAAAGATCTGCTCTAAGCCCTCACTTCTCAAGGATGAACAATACAAAATCTCTCAGCCTCAGCCTCTTCTCATATGTCAGATGCTCCAATCCCTTAACCATCTCTATTGACCCTTCAGTGGACTTCAGTTTGTTCATGTCTGTCTTGTACTGGTGAGCCTAGAACAAAAAAATGGTCTTGCTACCTTCATCTCACTTAACTTAATGGTGTTTTATGTCTCTTGTACACTTCTAGTGCCACAAAATTTACCATAAAATTATTCACTCTTCTTTTTATATCTGACCATATGTTCTCTCCTTAAACTAGACCTGCATTTTTATTTAATGGATGCAAGATTTCATATATCACAACTTCTGAGTTACTTTTAATCTCCTCTGCTAAGAAAAACACACAATAGTCCCAGAAAGAGGGTTGTTCGATTTTGTTCAGCAGTTTTTGAAATGAAAATGATTAGTAGAACAATATAAATCATCATCTATCAAAGCAGTTCTAATGTAGCAATGACTTATATCAAGCCCAGTAAAATAAGGAAATCAATTGTTGCATTGTGTTAGATTCAGAAGTAATACAACTCCCTCCTTACAGTAATACAACATACATAATCTCATCAGCAGCAATGGATATATAAATTAGGAGTATACAATTAATCAATCAGACTATTCCTGAATTAATTATGTAAAGAAAAATCATCAGTCAAGGGCAGGATTGTATATAACACCATGCTTCTCTTTTTCCTAACAGCACATTTATGTTATTTAGACTGATTCTAAATTTAAAACAAAGAATGCAGTCTCTCTAGGGGAAAGCTAATGATGATTTTAACCAACATTTTGGTCTGTGAATTATTTGTGTTGATATGAGACATCTCTCTTTTGCTCTTTAGTTTCACTTTCTGTGTGTATCATGGCTCCTCCTGTGATAGGTTCTACTTGTCTAGCATATTTCAATATATTATATGTAATAGCCATATCTTCATTGTATAGCACTGTCTTTTTACCTCTGACGATCCTCAGGAGCCCATTCTGTGACTGCACGCTACATTTGCAGCAGCTCTAGGTAGGTCATAAACACATAAGGAGTATCAATCCTCATGTTTCATAATATAAGCTTTATGCCTGTGGGATGCTGCAGAGAGTTTCCAGAGTTGTCATCAAGGACAACATATTTCACAATTGTAGAAATCTATCCTGTATGTAAATTTTTTAACTTTCTCTAAATATATAGCTCCAGCTTCCAGGTAGAAGAGTGTTCTTTTGGTCTGATCTATAGTATGTTCTGAATCTGCATTTCCCTTCCTTTCAAATCACTACTTTGGTAACTATTCCATGACTCTCCTGTAAGCTGCTGGAATTAAGACAGAGGTAGTCTGATACCTGCAGTTTGGTAATCATTAAAAAATTCACTTAACCAGGACTTCTGTACATGACATAAATTCTTGTTGATTAATTAAGAAATAGAAAAGTGTTGCAGTTATCATTCTGGCAATGAAATAGATAACACTGCAAGAAAAAAAAAATGCATTTTTAATATTGGGGTCAGACCATCAGTAGATAAAAGGACCTGTTTCAGCTGAACTCAGCACTGTGTTGACAACGGCCTCTCCCATTCAGATCATAAAAAACTGTAAGCACATGGAAGTGTGACTACCATGCTTTTCAGGTGCACTTATTCTAAACTGACAAAAAGCTTCAGGTACACAGGATATGATTTTATCATTGACCTGAGCAAAAGACCTTGTCTATTCATTAGAGAATAAAGCACTCCTCCTTTTGCCCCTGCCTACTCATCTGAGGAGATATGGAACAAAAATCAATGGCATAAAGCCAGGAATACTGCATGAATGCTGGCCAAATAAGCTTCAGCAGAAAAGGTTTCTCTCTGTGTTTCTTTGTGCCATCAGATCCCACTGAATTATAGGCTTACTGCTCGATTACAAAATAATTTTACAGCTAAGCGAGGAAAGGTTGTCCAAAATATTTAATTTAAAAAAATATTACAAGTAAATATGTTATGAAAATTTCTTTGTATGTCATCCCCTTCCAAAAGCAGTATCATTTCAGTGCAAGATAGTCACAGGTTGCAATACTGCCATCTTTTTTAACAATTCACCAATTGCTAGCAGGTTGCCAGATGCTTATACAATCTTAGTCAAATGCACTACTCTGCAGTCAATTCACTCAGAATGGCTGAAAACACAGCTACTAGAGATTACTCTAAATTCTTGGTCATTTCTGTTTTCAAGTTTCAGCACGACTCACAGGTAAGTGGTGAGATTTCATATATGCTTCATATACCTGCAGAAAGTCTTTATCATATTAGTACAAAACACAACTGAAGTTACAGGACACAGTTAACTACTGAAGACTTACATATGCTTTCCAATTTCTAATTCACATGAATTAGAAAATACCAATTGGGAAAATACTGCACTAGATTGACTGCAGCTATGTTTCTGTTCTCTAACATGGACTAACACCAGAATCTTTAGAATAAAATGCAGCCTGCCAACATACACTAGAAGAGTACAGAATAAGATGAAATTCTCTTACTCATTGTACTATAAAGCAGAACAATAAGTGTCTTTGCTCTCCTCTTCCTTTGTTTTCAGTGGAACATTACAGTGGAACATTTGAAGTCATAACTCATCTGATGAAATTACTGCAATTTTGTATACACTTGGTAGTACAAAAAAAAGGTAAAATCATCACTGAAAACTTACCAACTACAGTGAAAGAGGAAAGGTGATCTTATGGAACAGCTGGTCACTGTCATCTATGTTGTCAACTCATTTAGCTATTTGCAATTGCCTTGATTTCAAGTGTGTCGTCACTGACCCTGCTATTGCCAATCTAATTGTAAGGTGACTGCTCACAAAGATAAGAACTTTAACCACCTGTGGGAACATTCTGCTTCTATAAGCCTGGACTGGCTGTTGTACCTTTATATCTGTTATGGTCTAGACAAATTTTTGGTAGTAGTGACCTCAGTCATACATTATCCCTGTGATAAAATCAGTGCAAGTAGTAATTATCAATTGTTTACTCATCTGCTTTTGCTTCTGCTGTTAATGGCTACTCACCAGCTTGTACCAAGCGTGCTTTAGATTTTTTTCCTATTGTAAAATAAAGTTATTTCACCAGCTGATTTATAAATATTAAGGAATACCAGCTAATTCATAGCTCTTGAAAAACACATACCTGTGAGTTATTTTGCCTGTACACATTCTTCCATGCCTCCTGCTGACCACAGATTTCAACAAAATACTCAAGTATTTGCTGGGCTAGTCTACTGACGCTAGGAGAGAAAAAATAACTGACTTACTAAACTGGAGTAGTGCCTGTTACATAAAACAATGCATTTGAAGAAAGAAAATATCTGCCTATTATGGTCATTTTACCTTTTACTTTGACAAGATTTTAGAGCATAGTGTAACTTGGAAGTGGAGAAGGTTTCTTTAATGAGCGTGGAATAGCACTCTTTGAGCTCAAAAGACAGGTTTATGGAGGAAAGTGCACTGCTACACTCTGATTTTATGAGTTCACTGTCAAAAGATACCAATCACGTATTTCCCGAACACTGTCCTCATTGGCTTCACATAGCTCTTGTTGCACCAAATAAATTAAATTAAAAGAGAACACTGTAAACATTCTCACATATTTAGCACATGGAATCTGTGTGCTTCTGTCTCACTCTGCTGGTTGCTTAGCTTGAGAAACACAGCAAAAAAGGACAAAATCTATTGAGATATATCAGTTCCTATGACTCCAAATAAATAATTTCTCTGCTGGAGCCTACTCTTTCCTATGGCTTGTTATTTTAGACAATAAATTAGAAAGAACAATTGTGATTGACAATATACCAGTAGTAAGCAGTAAAATAACTAATATGCAGGTTTTTTTTTTAATTATTCTAATAAGAGTGACTTCACACAAGCACAGTTAACCTTTGAGAGTTCCCTGCAAAACACTACTTTGATCAGCTGAAAAATAGGACCTCAGCCGAAACAACATAACATATATTCTTTGAGAAACCTAGCACTTAGTTATAATTAACATATCTGCAAATTCCACCCATGGAAAATAAATTTTAAAAAAAAATCAAAAAGTACTACTGAAAAACAAAGCATCACTAGGGAAGGATGACTAACTGACACCTCTGATCTTCTGGCTCATCTGGTCCAGCTGGAAACATGAAGACTTCCTGAGGAAAAGCCCTACACACTCCAGCAGTTTGAACCCAAAGAGAGCACAGCAGCGACTCCCAGAGCAGGCTTCATGCCAAAAATAGATGGTTTCCTCAAAGAAATAAGTTACTCTGGTTGAGTTTGAAAGTATTTTGTTGGATTTGTTGTGGGATGTTATATTTTTTTGTTTGGGTTGTGTGTGTTCTTTGTTTTATTTTTGTGGGGTTTGTTTTGTTTGCTTTTTTCATTTTCTTTTTCCTAGGTTGCTGTTTCCCAGAGTTAGGTGTATAAAACTGAGCATAGGCTTACACCTTTTGCTAGGTTAAAGTCGGAATACCACACCTGCAACACTCAGCTCTTCGTCATGCAGTGATGAATATCAAGTCTGTTTCTGGTTCAATCTGCCATTTTCTTTAATATTGTCTTTAAGAAAAAGAGAGGGGCATCAGAACAAGGCTTTTCAAACTGAACTGGTGAGCACTGGCACATACGCCAACATTACCCATCCTCATTAAAGCAAAAAGCAGAAAGAGAATTTAAGCTAGATGTAGATTCATATGTGGAAAAAACCCCAGAAGTATTCTCTACCAATTTAAAGTAGTGATGTGTTTTTCAAGATTTAATTTTTCAGGTGATCACAGATAAAAACCAACATGATACCTTCATAAGAACAGCATGATTGAGCCCCTAATTTTTGGGGGTTTTTATTTTGGTTCGTTTGTGGTTTGGGTTTTTTTGTTTGGTTTTTTTGCTTGTTTGTTTTGGGTTTTTTTTACTCTGTAACAGGACCACAATAGGTTATGGAATATAAACTCTTCGGGCCAAAATTAATATGATAGAAACACATTATTTTAATAAACATAAATTTGAGGCAAGGGTCTAAGTATCCATGATGCAGCATGGTTTCTACTGGTATCAACTTAAGATCTGACTGTATATTGAAATCCTGTTTTTATTAAAAAAAATCTGAACTCCCAAAGTAAGTGAAGGGACTATCGAAGGGGCTTCGTTCAATCAGGTATGAGTGCAAAGTACCCTCCTCAGCCTATCACTGCAAAACAAGAGAATCTGAAGCAAGAATAAAAGGAGAGCTTCTTTGAGAAGCTACTGATAAACAGTACAGAAGTATCTGAGCAAAAGGTGTCTAATCATCTGGTATACCACCTCTCCAACAAGTGAAGAACAAAAAAAGGTCTTTTACTGTTAACTCTGACAGAGAAATGAATACAGTTGCCTTGATAGCTCTGCATCCACTTGGAGATCTGAACTTCTTTAAAAACATCTTTACCTGTATCTTTGCATTTCACTTTATCAGGAGTATGCTGCTTCATAGAACTTGATGAAGTAGATACATAGAGGGACAAACATCAAAAATAAGGCCTCCTTGTTTTGATCTACTTAAGAATATTGACTTCAGGATAGGTGAGATCATGGTCTGAATCATGCTTCCCAAGTAATTAAGCCTGATGTTTTTAGTAAAGGTGAGAATATAAAAATAAATTAATGGACAAGAAAGATCTTTTTGTTTGGTTACAATGTCAGAGAATCTTAAGTCACAGGACGGAAAACGTCTGCTATCAGTCAAGTTACAGTTTTATCAGACTTTTGATTTTGTCAGTTTACATATTTCACAAGTAGCCTCATCTTTTTAAATAGCATAAGAAGAAGTATAGATAAAAGCCTTAGACAGTTGTCATCTCATGCTGGTACTTTTCCTCTGTATTGTGTGTTGACTTGAGTTAGAGTTACTTTGAAGGTCCACAAAAGGAAACTGAATATCATGAACAGAATTATAAAATGCGTCACACATGTAAAATGAAAATGTTTTAAATGTAATCTGTTTCTGTATTCAGCTGTAATCACTAAATATGAACTAAAGGTAGAGAAGGGAGAGCAGAAATGGGCTTCAAAAGAACAGTATCATTTTGTGATGCTCCATGGGAAAATTCCACCACACACACTCCTCCTTTCTTGAGGTGTTTCTGTAATTCCACCCCTAGTGCTGTTTCCCCAACTCTAAAACTGCAGAGCCATCTTACCTAAGAAGAGGCACATGCCACCTTTCACTCCAAGTACAATAAAGTAGGAATTTCTCCTCTTTTCTTACTACATGTAAATGCTCTTGAAGAACTCTCACCTATTTCTCTGTTTTTGTTTTGCCCCACCAACTTTTTATAGCCTCAATCAAGACAGATTTCTTCATTTCCGTTCCACTGATATTTTTTAGCTGCTTGAAGAAATCCCTTCTATTTATCAATCTGTGTTCTTTCATCTCCCACACTACCAGGCACCAGTGGTTCTCCTTGCTTTTGCTCAATCTCCCAGGCTCATTAGTTCTCCTCTCCGCCCTTGATCTTCATCTTCTTCACCTTTGTGATTGTCTTCCATGTGCTTTGTGATATCTGTGACTTTCTGAAAACCTTTTCCCTCAGCACTGCAGTACTTCTGCTTTCTTCTGTGACCATCTCCACATGATCCTCTAACCCTGCAGTATTTCTTGTTATTGCTGTAAACTGCTCACCTTGTGCTTTGCTTGCAGGTCTGCCTCCATTGGCTTCTGAGGAATCAGGCTATTCTTTTTGTCCTTTCCTGATCAAGATGCTCTTTTTGCCTTCTGCTCCATGAGTCATCCTCCTTTGTTTGCTCTTGTACACCTCTCCAACACATGGATCCCAAAGTTTTACTAAGAGATAATTGATCATATTTCTTTCTATTTGGTTAATTCTAAATGACCAAACTTCCACAATTTTTCTCACCAGCTGCTTTTATCATATGCAAGGAAGTTACTGTTATTGTAACTATTTTAAAATGACGAAATTGTATTTGGAGAGTGAAAGCACTGCATTAAGCTGCCTCTTCTACTAAGAGGACTAGCATTAAAAAAAAAAAAGTTATCTACCATGGCTTCCTGTTCAAGCTCACCAGGAACTTTTCACAGATAATGAAGAAACAAACATGTTTTACAACTGTAATTCTAATTTCATGTTGCTTGTTCTTGCCTGACCTCTTTTTTTAGACAACAAAGGCTAACAATGGGGCTTCTGAAACACAGACACCTATACACAACCACCTGATGGTGTTAATTTTTTTTTTGTTTTAACTCTGTAACAAAGCTACAATAGTCTTCAAGCTGATATTAATGTGATAGAAATATTAGGAAGATACAGCAATTCCATGTTGCTCACTAAAATACTTTTTAGCTGAACTATGTGAAGACACAAAAATACAAGTACACCCATTCTCAGACAAGATCTTCTACCACCTATGGATGCTAAAAAGAGACTTTTCACTGACTTGGAGCAAGTCCGTAATTAGCTGGGAACAGCCTGTGTGTGCTCCAGCACTCAGGGGATGAAACGGTTTGTTAGCAGAGCACATGGCTTTGATTAGTGGTCTAATGAACTAAGGCCTCAAATCAACAGGAAATGCAGCATCTGGTCAGTGTTTCATTGCTTCCTTAAGACCCAGCCACACCTTACTACCCCTCCAGCTCTCTTATGCTATTTCCCAATACAAAGAATGTTAAGGAAGTAGTTACATAGAAAAAGAAAGTGGATATTAATATATTAATTACTGCAGTGAAACATGGGAAAGAAGTGTTGCTCTTTCTGATATTCTATGAAGGATGTTTCTGCAAACTGAGGCAAAAACCTGAGGTCTTCTCTAGTTTTAACTCTCTAGTATTTTCTCCACCATGTTCTTTAAATAGCTGACCAGAGTTAATGATGTAAAACATTCATTCATAAACTTATTTGTATGCAGTAAATGTTGAAGTACTCTTTACTGACATTTACATGCTATAATATATTGAGATGGTTGTATCAGAGGCAACTAATTTTACTTGTTTTTTACAGAGACACTCCCTCCCAGTCCCTCCCCAAAATTTGAATTAATAGGGATTCCATATTTCCACACAGCTTGTCAGTTTGATTATTTAAGTACTTATTCAGTATACTAAAGACCCTAATCACCTCTTCAAAGCATGCAGCTCTATATAAGGCCTCCAATGTCTGAAATACATAAGGATCATCATCATCATAATAGCATGGCAGCTGTGCTTCCTATAAGCCAGAAAAGTTGGTCCTGTATACAACAGACACACCTCAGCTACTGTGTGCCATCTGCCTAGTTAGCGGTTAGACAGCCACAGCAGATAGAAACAGCTGCTCCTGACAATATGAAAAACATCAGTACTTCCTTAAAGGCTTTGGCAATGTGGATAAACAATTTCACTGAAAAGAATATTTTAAATTGCTTCAAATTTTCGATGCAACTGCTATTATGCATCACACCACAACAAAGTGATTATGCTCAGTAGAATGGATTTTGTTCAGCAACTGTAAGAGTGTTGAGGGGGGTGTGCTTTTTTGTTTAGGGTTTGGGGTTTTTTTCCATTTTTGGTTGGTTGTGTTGTTTTTTTTTTTCCCCCTACAATTTTATAGAATACCAGTTAACAAGGCTAAGAGACTATTGTCCTGGACAAGAAGGTTTCATGGCACACTATGTTAATTTACAATGCCATTTTATTCTTTCAAGTAAAACAATTTTTACTTTCAAGAGTTTATCATGAACTACATCTTGCGCTATTTATTTAGGTCAATTATGTAAAGACTGGAGTTCTGAGAAACTTCAATAGTGTGTCTGGCCTACAGAAAAATTGTGATTTACAAAAAAACCCAAAGTATTATTATACTTAATTCTTTACTGAGGATGAGATGATGTGTGGAATTGCAGGGAGGTGGGGCAATCCTTGATCTTGGCAGCCATACATTGCCAAAAGGTGAATTTTACTATGAGAAGGAGAAGTAGAAGATACAATAGCTATCTCTCAGCTGCATAACCATGCAATATGTGAGCAGACACTGCGTGGTGTCCCTCGCCACCTCCCTCCTGAGTGGTCACGGTCTGAAGATGAAGCAGCAAATTACTATAGAGAGGCCTCAGCAGTACTGAAATCAGGCATAGAAAGAGTTAGCAGTACAGACTCCACCTCAGAAATTGATGGGGAAATAAAACCTATTTATTAAAAAAAAAATGCTGTCTGCAAACATAACACAATTGCTGGTTTATATTTTGTATGTATTAAACTTTTCAAGCTATCTGCAATAAATGTGAGGTTTTATATTAATTGTGAAGAGATCAGTAATTAGAGACAAATTAATGAGAAATCTGCTGTCACATTACAGCATACGTTTTTAACGGATGTCTTTAAACATTTGGACAAAATATCTATATATTTTTTATGTTAATTCTTTAGCTGGTAAATGTAATTATCTAACTCTAAAGCAAAAAATATAAAAGGACAAAAATGGATTGAATCAAAATATTCTGTCATTGACATACATAAGCCACTAGAATATCTTTTCAACAAATGAAATTATTCTTTATTTTATGCTTTTAAAAATGCATTAGTGTAATTGCTCTGCAACAAATTACCTTCTGTGCTATAAGCGTGGCTACAACATTCCTTGCATGTACATCAATTGTGCATATTGTCATGATGTTCTGATGATCACCAGGGGTGAGTTCTCCTAACAGCATGTTTATAAGGGCATTCAGTTGAGCAATCTGCAAAATAATTATATTTCAATGGAGATATTACACTGTGGGAGAAAAAAAAAAACACTATTATATGTCAAGTGCTAAATGGAGCAGTTACAGAACTAAGACACATTTATTGGTGCTTTTAATAAAAGCAAATAACTTTTGCAAACTAATAATGGTGTTGTTTTCTTACAATTTTAATTTGATTCTTTAATAACAAAAATACACTTTTCAGCTGGTGCCCAGAACTTAATTTCAGAACAGATAAATACTAGTCTGATACTGCACACATGACAAACCTACTAGATGATTAAAGCAATGCATCTATACTTTTAAACACCACTTCCCAAATAGTCACAACACGTCTTGTTTACTACAGGAAATACAGTGGATGGTGGGTGGGGAAAGCCTATTTGGGGTCTGATTGCCTTGGATATGTCTCCTTTGTGTCTGAGGAACATGATTAACAGGATCCCTGCACATCCTCCTTCATCAGACTCCTATGTAATTCCCTATCCTGATGGGATTGGTGACACTGAAAATGTGTCCCAGAGTGCCTGCTTTCATGGCTCTGGAAGCCATTGGCAGTCACTGATTTATTCCAAGGCATTTTCTTTACAAAAAAAAAAAAGAAAAAGTGATGCTTCTGAATAAAACAAATAAAGTATTTGTGGGGTTTTTTTGGAGGGTGGGGGAGAGGGAGGTGGATGGGGATGCTGGAGCAATCCTAAAGTCCACTTGCTACTACAATGGCAATAAGCACAAAACTGCTTATTTAATGGTTGCAAGGCAAATCTTTCTGACAGAGCCTGCCAAAAAATATTAAGGCCGTGATTTGCAAAGCTACTTCATGCAGAATCCCACCTTTGACAACTGAGGAAAGTTTACACTGATGCAAGAAACAGAATTTTTAACATATACATCTTTAGTAAATTGATACAGTGGCAAGTAGTGTAATGTCTTCCAGAGATCACTAGATTTTGCATTTAAATTTTGTAAACAACTCAGGTGTCACAGATGTGATTTACTCTCTAAGACTTATGTCTTCTCTTAAACCTATGACTTTTATACATTTTTTGTATAATAGGTTCACATACCTGCTTGTATTTGCAGTCTTCCAGAGGATTTACAACCATTCTTCTAGATTCTTGAAGGAAATTTCAACATCCTCAGCTCACAAAATCTCAATACGCAACAAAGCCTTTGTGTCAAGTACTGATTCCGTAGTTCATTCTTATGTGCTGGTGCAGCTTCTGTGATTTTTTTATTTTTTTTTTTTGAAAGTTGCACGGAGCTCCTTCTAAATACCAGTATTCTACCTCTCAATAGTGTTTTCCCTAAGATTATATAGAAAGGATTTATATGAAAACCATTATAAAACATTATTAACAATACAGGCTGTGCTGTGATGCTTCTGAGCAACAAACCTGTCTTGCCAAATTTCAGCTTTTCTTAGACCATAAAATTATCTACTGGAACTGCAAATATGTGCTCAGCAAGACAGAATGCTGACAATAGTTTTGCTTTCTTCATTACCCTTGTAGTGTCTCATGAACCTTGTATGAATTTGCAGAGAGCAGGGTAAAAATAACTCTTTTTTGTTATGCTTGTCTTCAGTTGTACCTCTCCTTAAGCTCTAACAACAGACATATGAAAGTTTGTGAAACGGAGATATAAAATTTTATGTAGATTTCACTTAGATTGGAACTCAAGGATTTCCCTCAAAGGAGAAAACAGCTACAGAATAAAAAATAGGGTAAAAATCCCTAAACCTCACTTACAGTATACCATTTACATGGTATCATGGCTTATACACTTTGCAATGTACATCACTGACTGCATTTATAACCTGTGTTTCCTATCAGTATGGAAAGAATGATTTTGGTGGCCTACATCCAAAATGAGCACTGGATCACTGTTCATATTACTCAGTGACTGCATATAATTTGGCATCACCGAAACAATTCTAGCTCTGGAAAAGTTGAGCTCTAGGCTGTTACGAAGACTAAATTAATTCTCATCACTTAATGAATGATCCATTCACTCCAAGGTCAAAGTCACTAGCTGAGCAGCATGGGAAAAGTGACACTATAGCTGACTGACCTGCAGTTTTGTACAGATAAGACTGTATTTACCATTCACTCAGATAACCTGAATTTTACTGAAAACATTAAATTAGCCATCTACTGTGAAAAAGTAAAAATTTCTGGGGGAAAAAAAAAAAACTAAACCCCAACCTATCCACTTTCCTGCTGCTATTTCTTTTTCAGGGTATCAGACAGAAATGTGAGTGCTGTATGTGAGTGAATGAAGTTGCTGAGGCAGGAATGAAAGCTCAGGAGAAAAAATGAGGTGAGATTTTTCTTAGTTTCCTCTTGGAATCTCTTAAACTAGCCTATAGAGAGAAAAATAGGGAAGAAAGGAGGTTAGCAGATACTTAAGAGAAACAGAGATTAGGGCCTCCCAAAAAGATACTAATTTAATTTTTCTCAAGAAGAGAGGTTTGGGGTTTATCACCTTTTATTTTCTATCCCAAATTTGAGTTGATCAAATATGAAATCTCCATATGGTAGGATAGTCTGATACTATTTTTGATTGGCAATTAATAGTTAAGATAGAAAACTTCTTGTAGAACTTCTGTGGGTTGTTTGGTTTTATTATTTGACCCTGAAAAGGTCAAAATAGTCCTCTGCATCCATATGCACTGTCCTAGGTTCTGATCCTCCATGGCTCATGTTCCCTAGGAAGCCATATTTCAGATTACACACTGCTGTGTGATTGCGGAGCATCCTGTTGGTGACAGCAGCCTAACTACAGGAATACAGCATGGTATGTCATGGGCTGGAAAGCCCAGCTGAGACACAGGTCCCACTGTGGAGGACTGAGGAAAAAGGAATAACTAACTACAGCTTTCAGGATAGGTCCAGGGGTAACAACAGCATGAGCTGCAGAGCTACCTGATCACTGGAACCTCTGCCTCATACCACTCCACAATGACGACTCAGTCAAAAGCAGCTGCTATTTTTGATACAAAAATGATGTGTTTACTTTTCTGACAGGCAGTTTACCCAAAGCATCATTTTCCCCATAGAAAATGTTGGGGTTTGGCTTATTTTTTTAAAGGGGGTGGGGAAGGCTAATTTTTTGATTGCCCAAACTCTTCCTGCTTCTCTCAGGAGCCTAGGCTGCATTTCAGGAGATTTGGCCTAAATCTCAGTACACACTTGTTCTGGTACCTAAACCCAGTTGGATTTGGTTATGCTGGCTCCTTAAACCTACTAAGTTACTTAATTTACACTGTGTGAGGATACTTTCAATTAGAAAGATAAATCTTTACATTCCAAGATTACTAAACTAGCTTCAATCATCTTCCCATCACCTTTGCATACAATTATACTTCAGTGAGCCTCAGGGAGAGAGAAAAGAATGCAGTGAAGAACCATGCATTGTACAACTGGCAACCAATTCTGGGTAACAGGACGGACAACAAAGTCACATTTTCCCTTGAGTTCCCCCTGCTGTCTAATTAGCTCTGACCTCAGGATTCATGGAGCTTCTCCTATTTGCAGTAGTAGATAGGGTGATCCAGACAGGGAGTCTAACATTTCTAGACTTGTTTCATATGTCTTTCCAGTTCAGCAGAACATTAGGCAAGAAAATACACTACTCAGTAATCTGACCTGTTCTTCACAAAACATAAGGCTTTGAAAAGTATGTGTAACTGCTATTTGCACTGACAGATTCTTATTCTCATCAAATTTTAAGTAACATTGCCAAATAACTTCAGTACTTTGCAATCAGTTGCTAGACATTGAAGAAAGCTGCACTTATTCATTTGGCTAGGCACAGCAATTAAAAAACGCAATCTAGGATGAAAAGTTTCACTTCTTTAAACGATTTCCCTCAGAAATGATTTTTCAGTGAAGCTACTGCAGGAGGAAGCAGCAGAATGGAGGAGTGAGACTCACCACTTCTACAGGGATTACAGAGTCCTCCTGGTAAAGCCTGAACAAGAAGCTTTAGGACAGCACTTTTTAGAAATACTACAGCTGTAGTTCTAGAAAGAGATATAGTTGTTCCTGAAGGAACCAAATCAGCCTGAGAGTACTACAAACAAAATCAAAACCAAACAATATGGAGCAAACAGAGCCAAGACATTCTTCTACTTTCTATATTGCAATCTTTCTATAGAATCTTAATGTCTAAACAGGTGTTTGAGGTCATCAGAGGAAAGATAGTGTAAAATTTAAAGTGTTTTCATTGCTTTAAGTCCTCTGTGTTTCCAAAGTGTGCGTAAACTTTAAGTCCTAATCTGCAAAACAGCTCTGGGAACTAGAACAATTCCCATTTTGCTGAAATAGAAAAAAGTTGAACCATCTGAGCACATAGACACATCTGAACAGTCCTCAAAATAAGAAATAATTGCTTCTTTCTATTGCATGCCTGAAGTGTGTATATAACAAAATCATTCTGTTTGTTAACAGTTCTCTGATGATAACATTTTCTCCAGATGGATTCATATTATTTTAATGACTAAATTTACCAGCTCATTTCTGCAAAATATTCTTAGTCTGTCAATTTTTAAATAAGAATTTACTTGAAAATAACATTTTCTTGATAAGATAAAGTTACCTACAGGATTTGAAATTAACTCATTGCACTGGTGACAGCAGACTTGTAATTAAAAAAGGAGTGCTTGTTTCCAGTAAAGTCTAGTCTAACATTAACAGCTTTGGCCCAGGACTTTGTGAGAGAGCAAATCTTCTAAAGTTCTTCGGGTCACCTTTGCTGAATCACCGAACTTTTTAGTTCCCAGCTGTAAAACAGAGATAATAGCACTTTCTTATCCATAGAAGCCCTTATGAGTGTAAGTAAATATATTTCTCATATTTAGAAAGATTAGGTATAGAGATACAGTAGGAATGCTTTTCCTGTGGAAACCAAAATCCATACAGAGCTTGTGTAAAGTTCAATAGATAGTGTCTCTTCAAACACCTGGGGCTCAAGGAGTTGCATTCAAACAAAATCATATGACAGATTCCCATTAAGTTTTCTCCTCTCTGCAGATCTCAGCTATAGTCTCACTAGCCTTTGGAAAGTGCCCTGACTGCTGAGGCATTCTCAAGTTCCATTTTGATGTTATCCCACATTGTATAAAATATTTAAATACTCAGTGCCTTGTACCCTAAATCAAAGAGTGAAATTTCATCCTAATATAAAAAACAAAGATTTCATTTTGACCCAGCCTAATCTGATTTTTGATCTATTCCCCAAACCCAATATTCATGATTTCCGAGTTTGATTTACTTTTTGGCAGAGAAATACATGGCTTTCTAATATAGATAAATAATTTCTATTTATAGCATTCTAAATATTTGTTTACCATTCTTGCAGCAAGCATTTTTCTCCAGAAATTAATATAGCTGAATATTTGCAGAGAGTACGCAGTAGCAGAACCCAACAGATGTAAAGCATGCCACCTGTCCACCTCTGATATTTAGCTTTCACCTTTTCCCTTACTTCAGAAAGATTTCTTTTCTACTACCATTTAACAGTCCTCTAATCTGAATGGAATTCTCTGGAACAGTGTACAGGTAACATGATAATCTAACTACTTAGAAGAACTTCTCTTTTTGAAACAGTTCCACACTATTTATTATCTTACTTCTTATCTTGTCTTTTCCACTCCGGCCACAGGTTCTTGATGTGACAGAGGAAGAACAGGAGAGAAACAAAAAGCAATACTTCCCCCCTACCTTGTTTTTTAATTATTATTTAAAATAATAATAATAATATAGAATTTATAGGTAGAAAGACAAGAATGGCCATGGATCTAGTCAGATGAGTTCTACATAAAAGTCTGTAGACAAAGAATTATGAAGAAACTGCAGGTAACAGTATAAGAACCCACTAAAGAGAAAAACTGAAGTGCTTTCTACCTGAACCTATGATATTAAAAGTAAAACCATCAACCAATTTTAATATTGTCCTTTAAGTATTACCTTTAAATGCATTAAATTTTAGATCTATATACCTAAATTGGAATCCTTGTTTTGGGGTGGAGGTAGCAGAGCTGAGAAGTGTAGACTAGGCACTTCTATTATGATGCCAAGTTTCTAAAATTACTGACACTAGCTGACAGTGTAATTCTATTGTTCCTTAGAGGAAAGGTGAAGATGTCAGAGGCATAATGTAGTGATACTGAATTTAGAATTTGTTTACAGCTGAATATTTTAAGTTGCACAAATATTCCTCATGTATTTTAAAGCTACTTAAAGAGAATAGAAAACAGATTAACTGATTAATTAGCTTAATTGCCTGACCAATATAGTGGCCTACAATGAAGCGACTGCATCAGTCGACAAGGGTAGACCTTTGGATGTGATCTACCTGGACTTTGGCAAAGCTTTTGACACAGTCCCTAACAACATCCTTATCTCTAAGATGGAGAATTATGGGTTCCATCTGGATGGTCACATCCAGAGAGTGATGGTCAATGGCTCAATGTCCAGATGGAGGGAAGTGACAAGTGGTGTCCTTCAGGGGTCTGTGCTGGGAGCAGTGTTATTTAATATCTTCACTAATGATATTTACAATGGCATTGAGTGCACCCTCAGCAAGTTTGCAGATGATACCAAGCTGGGGGGTGCAGTTGATATGCCACAGAGACAGGATGCCATCCAGAGGGACCTGGATAGGCTGGAGAGGTGGGCCCAGATGAACCTTATGAGGTTCAACAAGGCCAAGTGCAGGGTCCTGCACCTGGACCAGGGTAACCAGCANAGATGTATTTAGATATTTGTTCTTTGTCAGAGAGCACAAGTTATACTGCAACCTATTAATAACAGCCTTAAATTCTGGAGATGCCTGCTCTCATACACAAATACTGATGGAAGAGGGACTTTTTCTTTCATTTACATAGACATACTGCTTCTCAACATTTGGAAAAAATAAATCAATGACAACTAAGTTAATAAGAACCCAATCCATGCAGAAAATTTAAGTTAGGAAATGATAAGGATTATTACCTTCTACACTCGTTTCTTCTATGTTTACCAGTTATTTCACTCCCTGATCATTCATATTCCTAAACCACTATTTTTTTAATAGTTCAGTTTTAAAAAATAGTGTATGAGGACAGAGGCATCTAGCAGATTCTGGATTACTGACATGTGTCCAGATCATCTCATATTCATATCAGCCATTCTTGGAACTGAACTGGGATGAAAATCAAAGCAAAGTGAAGATTGTTCACGTCTTACAAAAGCAATAAACCTTATGGTTATTACAGACCTGAGCTACAGCCTCTGAAATCAGTGGAAAGATACTTCTGTCCATACATACAATAGAGTACTTTGCCCAGTAACATTATGAAACAAAGGAAGACCTTTCACCATTTGATGCTGCCTTTTCCAACAGTATGCATAAAAAAAAATAATTTAAAAATGCATATTTTCTTAAAAATTTGGAAAAACAAGGAAATAAACCCATACCACATCATCTTCTGGGGTCTCTGAGATTTTTAGCAGAGAACCACCAAGAAAGTCTTGTAACTTTCCAGGCTTGTTTGATCACCACAAGTTTCTATGAAACACCAGAAAGGCGGAAGTAGCCTTTTAAGCCTATTGAAGAGTTAGTTAACATTCACCATTGCCTGCATCTACCCTTCCTACTGTCATTTCTCCTACTGCTTTAGCTGCACTTTTTTGTTTATCCTGCTGCCTCTACAGTTGAAGATTGAAAAAAGCCCCCAGTGCATTATTCACCTTTCCTGACAAATTTTACCTTAGAAATAAAGCACAAACAAACAGGAATAAAGGTACGCAAAATTCTGCAAAGCCAGAACATAAAAACTAGAGTGTTGGTAAATCACTGGGTTCTGAATTTTAAAGGAGGTTTAATTTCTTAAACTTCAGCTGTTTTCAGACACTTAACTATTGATTCAAAAGCAACACACATCCCAGGTCCATAGTGCTTTGATAGGTCTTAATTTCTTACGCAGTAGACAGTTGTGAATATAAAAAAAACAGACAAACAAACAAACAAAAAACAACACCAAAACCAGAAACAATGAAGTTACTACTTCATTGGTTGGCCAGTTAATGTATCCTGGAGTTTGACTTCTGAATCTCCTGTGAAAGCCAGATAGGAAATTTTCTGGTTACCAGGACAAGCAAAATCAAAATCAAAATCAATCAATCAATAAATAAATCCACACAGAAAAAAAAAAACATCAAAACCCAGAAGGATATTTTCAGAAGTACTTTGAGACTTGGGAGTTCAATCCTGTAATACTCATTTCCCCAATTTTTTTAAGTCATTTGAGTTCAAAAACCCTCTAATGAACGGAATTTAAGAAGCTACAGACTCCTACATAATGCAGAGTACTTAGAACAGGAGAGATTATTTCAAGTAGCAAAACAGCATTCATTAGGCAAATTATCACATTTGCAAATCTTCTGAGCTCCATCTCCATGCATTCAACATTTATTTATTTCCATGGAGTTTTCATCCAATTTTTAATACTTGCCTATAAAACTTAAAAAATAAACAAACAGCTACTACAACATTCTAAGAAAAGACTGAGGCAACTGAAAATGGAAGGAAGGTTTCTTATTCATCAGCAGGTGAATATTTATAAATATGTATGGTATACAAATGATGAGAGGGCTGAGAGTAATGGAAAAGAAAGAACCAAATTTCAAATCTGAGGTGTAAGTAGGTGTCTCTTTTACAATCATAGAATTCATTCCTGCTTTTTGGGGGATGAATTTGTCTCAAGAACCTAAAAGAAAATGCAATTAAGATAAACGTTTGATACTCAGGGAAAGTGAAAGCAAAAGTATACATTATTTCCCTGGTTTAGTATAAGCAATGATTTTGAATAAAACTGGATATTTTAATGGAATTGCACATCTAGCAGTATTAATGCAAAATAAAAAGCTCTTGCTTGAGCATCATCTCTGGAAAAATCACCCAGAATATGTATGCCATAAACAATGTCGTAGTACTGTTACTTTATGTAACTTAGCACGTGGGTGCTCTACACCAATATAAAGTGATTTTATTCCTAAGAAATTACTCTATTTTGAAAATAACCATAGGGTAAACACAAATAAGATATATAACAACAGTTATAAGTATCTCCCACCTGTAAATCAATGGATTATAATTTAAAAGTCCACCTGACATTCAGAAACATATGGCTTTGCTTTGGAATTAAGGATTCATTGAATTTAACACTAAGTAAAACTCAAGTATCCCAGATTTTCTTCAACCAAAATTAGCTGCAATACTCCCATATACTGTCAATGCAACTCTGTTGCAATAGCAAAATCACTATGATACAAGATCCTAAAATTAATAGAATGTATTTAGAAGTAAGCATTACAAAAGATTTGGGTTCCTCTGATAAAATGAATTCAAGCTTAGATCAACTTTTATTTAAATGATCTGGACAATGGTTTGTTCATTAATAAATAAGAAACAGAAAGAACTCTCTGCTTCCTAATCTTGTCAGGTACTCTGTTTCATCAGAACAGAGGGATTTTTTCCTATTCTTTCACAACAATACCTTCACCTCTGAGATAACTGTGTACTCACTGACATTAAAATAAGTTTTGTCCTCTCCTGGAGACTGAATGGGTTGTACACAGCTGCAATTACCTCTGACGAAAAGCTGGTGAAAAGAGAAATCTGTGATGACCACTGAAAGGGACTCCTGCCACTCCAAACAAATACAAGAGAAACTGGAAGACAGATCAGTGACTTAATCATAAACTATAAGTCAATAGACAAGATTCTGTGATAATCCATCCAAGACTAGGTTTTCATAGTTCTTATGTTGTAGGACTTCTACAACAATTATTCTTCTAGGGGATTATTAAATGGCCATTGTTAAACACCTTTTCTTCAAGTTAAAGAAAATAGAGGAAAATGAGACAGTTGTATCATTTCCTCGAAGACACTATGATAGACTTATCCCCACCAGGAGCCATGTTATCCACCTGAATCCATAATCATGTGGATTTAGGTTTGGAACTTCTCCAGTTCCAAATTGATTTGCCAAGTTTCATAAAAAACGGTTTAAAACCAACTTTGTTTCCTCCTTAATGACCTCAAACACATTTCAACCTCAGGCACTTTTTGCAGCCATGAACAGCAATTCAGAATAGAAAAAAATGACAGATCCCATACTCCAGCAGTGCCAGTAAATACCATTGCAATAATGTTATCATTCACTGTCAGATATTGAAAAGGTACAAACTGAGGTGGACAGTATGACACTGTGGGTACACACGGTTCTGTGTGAAGCTTTTGCTTCTCACCACTCCTCATTGCTTATTCGTGCAGACACCACTAATTCATTTCCATCCAGAGGAGTGTTATGATACTGAGCTACTAGTGCTCATTTTGCAAGGTGAGTTAAATTGAATCTTAAGTCTAAGCTTGCAATATGGTGTAGTTCACAGACAGAATAATTTCATATTGTTTCATAGACTACTTGAGAACAAAGTTCATAGATGAGAATACTTGAGTGAAAACCTGAACTGAGTATTTCAAAGTTCCTTCCTCAACTATTCACTCTGAATGTGTGCTAAGCATGAGGCACACCCAGAGCCTGTTCTGTGTTCAAGTCTGTTCTATTTCTGAGACATCCCCATACCTCTGTGGTGTTTCCTGATCCTGATCATTCAGGAACTAAGCTACAGGCCTGGTAATCAAGCCAGATGTTTTCTTGTGGCAACACATGGTAGTAGCATGCCTGGAAAACCAAATGTTCTCCTGTCACTTAAAGCCTTGTTTTCCTTCTGCACAAACCTCAGAAAGGCTACACCTTTTTTTGTGTAGGATCACAGCTTATGACTGTGTTACTTTATTACTGATAAGCGAAGTTTCTGTGGCTTTAGTGCTACAAACAACCCAGGAGTCCATCTAAAGTTTTGCCTTATCATATGGGCATTTATTATATTTATTTATTTAAAAGATGCTACAAGATTTGCAGATGAAAGGAATAATTTAAACAAGCTACAATTCCAATCACACATTTACAGACTTGTGGGAATCCTTCAATAGTCAGGCCATCACTTCAGGGTCCCACTTTATATCAAGATGCCTCTGGTTAATGATACTGCCCAAGGCTCAGCAGAATTGTTACCTAGTGTCAATAGTCACAGAAGCTGGGTTCTACACCTGCTGACCCCCAGTCACCATGGAACCACCCTTAATATTAGAAAATCATAAAACTTAGAAATTAATGTATTTGCAGTTACAGAGAAAATCATAAAACTTAGAAATTAATGTATTTGCAGTTACAGAAGTATGCAGAAATTCATTAAAATATGAGACCTGTTCTATTTTTCCTAATACCCAGCTAAAAATCCGTTGCATTTTAGATATACAAATACTTTTACTCATTCAAACCTTCCCTTGATGTCTATTCACAGACATCCCCCTCTGCTGCAAGGATTTCCTGTGGTTCCCATAATCTTAATCTAGATGCTGAAGGAAATACTGACTCCCCTCACCTTACTTTTAGAAGTGTTATGTCCTTTAGACAAGGTGAGGCAGAGCCTTTTCAAATGCAAGAGGTAAACAGAAATGTGTTAACAAGTATCAACACACTTTGCTTAATTATTAATAAATTTTATGTAACACATGAAATAAACATATGAAATCCAGCTGTTGGAAGGGGACAGGAAGGGATCCAACTCACATTTCATCTCCAACCCTGGGTTTCATATAGACAGACCTTCTTTTGTATGAATCAATGAGCAAGAATAATTCACACTGATATCTTGATCTGAACTCAGAAGAAATTGATGTGATTGTAGCGCTACCGAGGTTTTGAGGTATGGTATGACATGGACCAAACAGAACTTGACAGTGTTCCTTACCACTAACCCTTAGATTGAAATAAGAAAGAAATTCTTACAGACAGGTAAATTTCCTAGGAAAAGCAACCAAGCTGTACGTGCAAAAATGGTGTAACACTACAATTAAACACTATATTTTTTATATATAATTACTTGTCTGCAAAAGGAATGACACTGAGTACTGACCTTCATCTCTTCCTGCTGTGCCTTCCCTTAAAATGCCTGTGGAGGTCAGTAATGCATAAAGCTGATAGGGGATTGCAAATACCAGGTCCGTGCACTGCACTGATGATGGAATCTTTCCTTTGCAAATAAACGAAGGTCTGCTCACTGTCAACACTTTGCAGGAAGCTGCTGGAGTCGTCAACCATACTGCTGTAAACAAATATGTAAGTATACACATATTTAGACACACACTCTCTTTTTCAAACATGTACTTTTAAAATTACGAAGCCTGGAAATTAAGACGAAAGCAAAACAAAGTAGATGATCTCTGACCTGGACAGCTTGATATGCAGTCTAATAAATACTCCCCTTGCCGGACATTTCTGTTACAATACAATAAGGGATAAGAGGAAGGCAGGTTTACAAAATTATAAACATCAGGTGACTTAGATTAAACAAATCTATGTTTTTGTAGTTCCAAGTGTATTTTTTGTTTATTTGTTTAATTAGAGGTTAATTGCTGTGTGTAGCCATATGGAAAATAATTTTTAGGAGCTACTTGAATGAGACAAGATATTTGGAAAAAATCTGAGGAATGTTATTCTTTTGAATAATATTTTTCTCTCTTATTCATGTAGTCAGTTGTCCTTAACATGTCAAACACTTTGGTATATGGATTTGTTTCCGTCTTTTTATAAGTCAGCAGCTGTATTCATGAATCACTTAGAAGACTATATTGAAATAGTACTGATTAATAGCCCATCCTGTCTACTAAATACAAAGAAAGGCATTCTGACTTTTATTCCCTTTGTTGCTTAACAGTGGAGTAAGCGAGGCCATTGGTGAGCAAACCGGTCAAAAGAGCTTTTTGCATTTAGAAAACAGAGCAAATCAATTTGTATATTTGGCACCAGAGGACAGATGCAACGCAGCACCAAAAAGTGAGAACTGTAGCCATAATACAAATTAATATAATTTTATATATAAAATGTTAAAAACCACCTTTGTCCTCCAAGCACACATATAATTTTATTTCCTGTGTCTGGCATACAAAGGCATCTAGATTAGACTGTAAAAGTTGTCTGTGCACAACCTTGAACAAACAACTCTTACTCTCTGTTACGTCTGGTCATTATTGGATGCTCATTAGGCACACAAAAGCATAAGCTTTTTGCATGTGCAAAGGGATAAAGGTTTACAGCAGGCAGAGTCTCTTACACAAATGTTAATAAATATAGTAAAAATCTGCGCATGGATGTTTAAACCTATCTTCATCAAGGGCAAATTATGCTTATATCAAGTTAGTTAGCTAAATGAATGTAAAAATCTAGTTAGAAACAACTCATTTTACAGTCAGTGGAGATCTAGTTAAGAGTCAGCAATAAGCATGTAACCCACCCTGTCCCAAAGGGCCTATCTACAGAGGTCACGTGAACAGCACCCAGAAAGTCCTCATTTCTTTCCATTCACAGCAAACACAGTCTACAAAGAACATTTCAGGTGCCAATAACTGTCCCTAATTCAACCTGCTAATTTATATGAAGGCTACAGACTCTTGCTGCCACTTGATACTTGGATGCTTCTATTATAATATGAGAAAACACGTTAGCCCCCAAGATACTGAAAACAAAACATCCCTGCATAGGGGAAGAGTTCCCGAATATGCTTCATGGAGAAGCAGAGATGTCATTAAGTCCATTATACAGAGTGACAACACAGGTATTGAAGCTTGGATCTGTGCTTTCCCATAATTTGGAAAGATGAAATTCCCGATTCAAACCTCTCTCAATTCTTTTGCTGTTCAGTGTAAGACAAGGCTTGCTTGGATAAGCATGGAATTACACTGTTCCAGAATGAGTTCACAAAAGATGATCGCTCAGGTCAATTTAGCACTGGGATCTCTGCTGCCCTGAAGATTAGCCCGAATAGATTAGCTGATTCCATCAACTCTCTTTGCTAGTGGCCAAAAAAAAAATAAAGAGAGAGAGAGAGACCTAACAAACCTCAAGCAGCTACTTGTCCTCTCTCAAAGAGGCTTTCATGGCTCAAGTACTAGGCAATACACTAAAATAGCAGCTCTGCTCTAGTCAAAGTTATTTGGGATCTGTGATTTTATCTGTGAAAAATTTTGAAGGAGCAGGCCTTGACATAACTCAGCTTTTGGGAAAACAGCTTACTATGGTTCTTTTGTGTCTGCACCCATCACAATATAACATAGTGATCTAGGTTCTGCTCTGTAGTGACAGGCAATGACCAATTCCCTCTGAATTCAGAGGAAACTGGTTGCACACATGTGGCAGCTAAAAAGTCAGGCTCCTGGATTACCAGCTACTTATAGCTTTAAGTAATTTATTTTTATTATTCAGCATTACAAGACATGTCTGGGTACTTTTCTGTGTGATCTGCTCTAGTTTTGGCCCGCTCCAGCAGAGGGGTTGGACTCAATCTTTGGAGGTCCCTTCCAACCCCTAATATTCTGTGATTTCTGTATTCCATATGAAAGTGTAAAGACATTCAAGATAATCTGACACTGTCTTACAACACTGCTTTCCAAGACCAAGTGGTAGTAAAATTTTTTTCAAGTACATATGATTTGGGATTTATTTTTTGAAATCACAGGAGTGATGCTGCAAAGTGAGAATCTTTTAATAACTACTTTCCTTCCATATGTTTCCATTATTCCAAACATACATATTTATGCAATATTTGTTAGCACACACATAGGCAAGGCAAGCATTGGAATAAAGCAAAGCTTCTCTTCCAGTTTCTTTGGGGAATGTTTACCATTGTCATTCAGGACTCTTTTCAAAAGGAAAAAAAAAACAACCAACAAACAAAAAACAAACAAACAACAACTCTGTTATTTCTTTTTCTTAGTTTAGCTCCTTTACAATAATTTTTGCTTATATCTTCATAAATAAAGTTGTCACTATAATACACTATTATTCAAATGAGAAAACAGTGTGCTTTTTTAAAGCCAGTAGTAACTACAGGAAAGTAAATAGTATAAGTTTCCAATGGTCTTTTTCCCCCTCTTCTCCTCTTACACTAACCATCTAATGACTCTCTAAATACAGCAAAACTGAGTGATAACACCTAAAATTCTCTACCTATTTCTATTTTGTGATACTCTCTCTTCTCTTTCCTAAAGCAAGGAGGATGCACACCTCTTTTTCCGGTTATGGGAGAGGCTTTACACATTAAAGGCCACTATATGACACATACTTCAGCAAAATGACATCAACAAAGAAGTATTTCAGCCATCTCTAATCTGGTATGTACACTTCAGAAAGATGCAGCCGGAAGCACTTTCAGCTCAACCTCCTACTTTGAACTATCTTTATGAGTTTGTAGAGAGAACCATCTTGATCTTCCATCATCTACCAGTACCTTGATATACACTGAGAACATTTTATGTTTTATCCCAAAATTTATCTTCTTCACCTTTTCAGTGCTTTTCTGTCATTACTGGCTGTTCTGGTGGGGGAGATAGGTAATCAGTCACCGAGCCCCACGTACCCAAACAAAACTTAAGTGACAAATCAAGAGACAAGGAGAAAACACTGATTAAAAATAGAATTCTCACTTTGGGCTCAAGTTCATAATCAGCCTGCAACTAAAATATATTTTAATTTCACTATTTCATCCACAGAATTTTGAAAGAATACACGGAGATTCTTCATTTAGTTCTTGATCATGGCAGAGAAACAAAAGTATTTTTAAATAATTTATCAGTTGCTGACTTTCAGATGAGACTCTTAAATCCTCCTAAAGGCAGAGGTCATGAGAATGGACATGCAAAATGCAATTGACTCTGGTGAGCTACTACTCTTCCTCTAAAACTTATTTCTAGTTGGGAAAGCTCTTTTGATTATATTTTTGATTCTCACATTTGTGGAATACTTACAAACATAACTTGATAAATAATGTTTATGCAGTTGGCTTTTTTTTACTATAAATTGTGATTTGTACTCCAGGCTATTGACAGTGACAGATATGTCATAACAGTTCGGAAAGTTAACGGTTATCTTTAACTTTATCCATATCCTGGAAAGGAACTTGAGAATCAAAGAAAGATGACTTATTTTTAAAATGTATTTCTAAACTCATGATGTTTAACCTGAAAGATACAACTTATTTACTGAAATAGGATTTCTTAGAGGTTAAGCAGGTAACCCATCAAGACTGTTCCATAACTTTTCCTTAGTTGCCATTCATTAAATATGTTCCATCACATGAACTATGAATCATCTCATTTTTAAGCACTTTTATTTTCTTAAGGTTAACCTAAACCTTTATTAGATTCAGTCAGTACAGCCCTGACAGACAGCCTGCATACATTGAAAACATTCCCAGCGGAGAAGCATAAAACATTTAAAATCTATATTTGATCTGACAACAGCAGCACTGTGTTTGAATTAGAAACAGATTAGACATAATTGAAGATAAAGAGGACACAAGCATCACTCCCATTTTGGTGGAGTGGGCTTTAAATGATCAGATTCATCCAGAATACATTACTGAGAAACATTGAATTGTTATCTTTAGACAGCCTTTTCTAAGAGTTTACAATTTCTCAGTTCAGTGAAGCTTGCCACCAGCTTGTTATCAGAACAAAAACCGAAAAATCATTCGGTTCACAGCACAGAACTGATCTCACCTCTAAAAGTACACGTTTTCTTCTGATAACAGACACTTCTTTGGACTGCAGAGGTGCCACTTCATGCTTTACAGTGTAGGGAATTTTTTTAAAGGTTCTTCCACTTTTGAGGTAATTCCCAACAACTTTACAGGTAGATATTGTTTGACAGTTTGCAGAGCTAACAACCCTCCCCACAGAGAAACACACATACACAGGATTTCATTCTTCCCTCCTCCCTCCCTTTTTTTACTTTATTTGAAAAATATTATTTGACTTTGTGCTATTCCTCCCTTACTTTGTGACAAACATGGACTCATTACTCATGCTAATTTATGCAAAATTACCCCGAGTAAAGTTTGCTTAAAATATCTTGTATTTTCTAGTTATATTTATGTATAAAATAGTTTGATAAATACATTATTATTTTGACTCACCCATAAGAAGAGTTAAAAAGAGATGCATATACTGACAACTGAATGCATTAGTAAGTCCCAAGTTCAGTGTGAAGTACTTTTGCATGACCCGCCTAGCTCCTAGCAAGGGTGCGCTCAACCTCAGTTTAGTCACCAAAAAGTCACATCCCTTACATTGCTTTTGAACATCTCAAAGGCTCACCTACTCTGTAAGTACCTGTTGCTGACAAAAAGGTCTGCCACAAGCACAGCTGAATACAGACAAGGACTTGCTTACAACATGCATAGACACTAGTTTATAGGCAATTACACAAAGATAAATAGGGGCTTTTTGTTGTTTTGGAAGACTTACATAGAACTTCTGCAAACATTTGTGTTTATCTTGAATCTCACTCCATATAATTCCACAGTTCTGTGAGATAGCTGAACCTCCTTGCAACTCACATTGCTCAAAAGGTTTCCAATTGCTATTTGAAGCAAGTTGGCTAGAATTTCAATAAACAATATCAATCCTCTGATGATGCATTCATAAAAAAGAACACAATGAAATATCTGTCTATAAACTGTACTTTAAGAAGGATATTTCCATGGTTAAATATATTTTTCAACTGCATTAAGAGGCATGAAAGATTAGAATTAAAAAGTAAAGAAATTACTTGGAAATATTCCCCATTTTCATATGCAGTATAAGTCTTTACACTCTGTCTAAATTGTACTAGAGAAAAAAATAACTACAGAAACACCTTTAGTCATTTGGAAAAAATCAGGTTGAAAGCAAAGCTCCAATTCATAAAAGAATAGTGTTTTACATCCTGAAATAGTCAAATATTACATTAGTGCTATTTTAGTGCTTTAACTTCTGGTCCATCATCATTTCCCTAATTAAAGTTATATTAAAGCATGGCTCAGATTTTTAAGATTATCTTCAACTGCATGTACCATCCAAGACCATTTCTGCATGCAAACAGGCACATACTCATCAGGGAACAGCAAAGGCTGACTGCTTCCCAAGGGATGATGAGCCAGGAGCAGGAGGTCACCCCACTACAGACAATGCCCTCACCAACCAAGGGCACAGTCCCCCAGCACCTTAAACGTGACAGCAGAGACAAGCGCTTACAACTCTGTGCATCAATATCCCCAGACACAGACAGCAATGAACCAGGTCCCTCCAGGCAGTAGAGCATGGAGGGATAAGAGGGTCAGAGACAGGGACAAACTACAGTGCACTACCACAGGGTCTAGCTAGAAAAAGCACACCTACCTAGAACATAGGTCCAGATCCACCCATCAGGCATGGCCAGGGACAGGCTTAAAGAGAGGAACACCTGCCATGTATCTCAGAGAGAGCCTGAAAGCCCAGGACTGAGTTTAAATGGAGCTCCCTGGGTGTGGGGTGGAGCTGCCAGGTGGGGCTAAACAGGACCATTAAAGACCTATTAGTGCACTCATGAGCCTGACAGTTTGCACACAAGCAAAGTATTTAAGCTGCTAATTACTTAACCTACTTGCACAAACAAGGAATCACCTGATCCTGTAAGATTAAGGACACAAAATTAAAGGTAAAAATGTTTAGGTGTGCCTTCTAGGACACATTTGTGCAACCTGAAAATCCTATTCTGTGAAAGGCAGATCACATAAACTAGTGGTCCTGTGTGGCCTTAAGATCTATATTTCTTTAATAAAGGAGTTCCATCGTTAAAAATTGCCTTTAGATTATAATTACTTGGGTGAAAACACAGCCTCCAACTGACAAATAATTTTTTCTTCTAGACTTTTTAATTGATTCCTAGGAGGAAAATCCTGGTACAGCATTGATAACCACTTCTCATTAAATACTCCTGGGTGAAACTTGAGAACATTAAGAAAAATCTACGATTTCCCTGTACTAGGCCCAAATAAGTCAACAATGTATTTACTTTAGAACTGGGAACAGATGGCAGGTATCATTCTATACTTAAAATATATATCCAGTAAAAAATAAAAAGTGTCTAAGGTAAACAGCTCTAAGAAAAAATAATCGTGTAAGGTCATGTAGTGTTACTTTATTCTTGCTCCCATTTAAGTACATGTCAAAATTTTACAGATGTTATGTTGAATCCTTACCTCCAGTTCTGCACAGAATACTCACCCCCAGTTCTGGCAGCTGCTATCCTCAAGTTCTCAACAGGTGAGTTTTAAGACATTGAAAATGTCATCTATGGATTCATGGTTCTGCATAGCCATTGGATGTCCTGTTACACCACCAATAGTGCAGATCTGTGCACTCTCTTCACACTTTCTTAGTCAGACCTGTCTCGAGTTTTATGAATGAGTCTCTCCATTCAGTAGCACTATGTTGAGTTAAATAGAACAGAGCACCTGAAAATGTGAGGCAAACCATACGCATTAATTATATTAATGGACAAGTAAATACAATCAAACTAAGCATAGAAGCATTGTGTCAAGGCTGGGCTGATTTTTCTTCTGTCTTTCTAAACAAGAGAGGAACGTATTTCACACAAATGTCACAATATTCTTGAGAAATATCATGAAACTCATTTACATCTGACCATCTTTTCCTTTTCTGCATCTACTGCATATGGGTCAAGTAACAATCTATTTGGATTCTCAGAGCTGCAGAATCAGAGACAGCGGCACACTGTGGGCATCTGAGGGGATAGGTACAGCACGGTGATACGCATCCATCTTTTAGAAGAGTCCAGGATTGCCACTAATTTCAAAGAGCTCTTCTTCCCAGAACAGATCTTGTTGATTTAACTTACAACACTTACTAGTGAGATGAATTGTAATTCAGATCCTTATGACCATCAGCGTCACTTTCCAGCAGAGCTCAAAAAATCTGGAATGTTGAGTCCAGGCATCTTCACCGAGAGTTTTCTTTAGTCCATGAACAGAATTCTAATCCCATGGAGAGATGATGAAAATATCTCAACTGACTGAACTGCTACAGCTAGTAGAGAGTTACATGCAGTTCAAAACTACCACCCTTTCTAACACTGTACTGAAGATGGCAATTTGCTGGCAAAGTTAATGGACTCATTAAAACCCAGAGTCAAAGCTAAGAGCCCTTCCTGCTTTTAAGGTACCAGTGAAGCACATTTTACAAATACAAGATGTGGACTATTGCAAATAACACAACAATTTCCAAATCCACAGACTGCATCACCTCATGAAGAAAGAAGAAAGAAGAAATTCAACATTCATAGTAGAGCACAGATGTGATACGTGAATGTGATTCTATGCTCCTGAGACCACAGTTTAGGATCTTTGTGTTTTGTCTTTGGTCTTAGCTTAAAAAGAGGCAGCCCAGCAGTGGCATACCCATAAAAACCAGGCAAATCCTCCTGGGCACTCAACAGGCAGTGCTGGTAAACCTTCACATGCTCACTGCTCAATACTGTGGAGTCAGCAGCCATGCTATTCAGAGAAAAATCAAGATGGTAGAAGCCAAAAAAAGCTTCAGAAACAATTTCTGAGCTGACTGGCTATTTGCTCCCGTCCCATCTTTTCTTTTGCTGTCTTGTCACCTGGCCATTTCTTCATCTGCTTCCTTTTCCATTTTCCCCTATCCTATCAACATCCCTTCTTTTCTCAACTGTTATTTTACGCTTACATTGTTTACTTTTCACTATTATACAGTGTAACCAATTTACAGTTAATCTATTTTTCCACTAGATATAAACTGTGATATTTTGGCATATTTATTTTTAGATATTTTCTTCTATCTCATATAGAAAAAAATTGAAAAAGAAAGAAATTGCATAAAGATTTTTTCGTGTCCTGTTGGTCTGGCAAAAATAGTCTTGAAAAGAAACTTGCATTAATATTAAATCTCTACAAAAAATGTTTCATTAATTCACAAACCATTTTTGTCTGCTATTTGTGGACATAAGTTCATAGCTTATAGAGAAAGAAACTGTTATGGATATATAAACCCAGTGGCACTCACAAATTTGGGAGCAGAAACAGTACCTGGTGTCCTGATGATAAATAAGGCACCAAGAGAGCAAACATTCAATCATAAAGGAACAAACTGTTCTTGAGAAACACAGCCTGGAATAGAGCTAGAGAAGTCATTTGATGCCAAATGCTCAGTAATACATGCACTGTAAAGCCAAAGACTGCCTCTTTCTGCACAATATACAAGCAAAAGTAGAAGGTAAATTCATTAACCAGCTTTGCAGACAGCTCATCCAGCTGTAGACTTCAGAGTGTATTAGAAAGGCACTCTCAATTGGGCAAGTGAGACAGAAGTTAAAAAAAAAATGCAAGCCAATTTAATTCAGAGAATGAAAGCTGAGGGCTGATGGAAATGACTGGATGCATTCATAAAACAAAAGAGGAAGAGGTTAAGGAGAGCAAAATATGACAGTTCACAGTGAACAGATGGGAAAAAGCCCCACAGCCTCTCTTGAGATATTAGCCACCTTGGCATAAACAACTGGATAGGGGTCACTTGGCTGGGAAAACAAATCCATTCAAATGCCTAGAGGAAATGTCAATTGTGACTTTTTAAAAAAAGAAAGACTAACAAAAGTAACAATAGCTAATAAAGGGTCTTTTCCAAGGTATTTGCCAAATATGTCTAGAGATGATGCAGTACATAGATGTTTTTGATTAGTGCCTCCATAATATCATAGAAATTGCCATTGACATTAAGTCAAAAGGTTTAAAAGCCATTTCATTGCTATTAAGAACAAGCTGCACTTCAAATAAAGTAGTAGATTTAAATGATGTCTCAGTGTTTTCAGTCAGATACTGAAGAGAACACTTGATAGCTTTGAACAGCCCATCCACAATCATGTGGTCTATGTATTCAGTGTAGAGTTTCCATTCATCAGAAAGAGGATCTGCCTGGAGCAAATACTGATTGTCCTGGAAAAAGTAATTTAGAGAATCAGTAACAGGGGTTTAGAATTGCTCTTCCCAGTGTGGATTTCTTATCCCAGCTAACTGATCAGTCCAAGAATAAAGGAACTCTCACTTTGATGAAGAAAAGCATTCCCACTATTTACAACATAATTACCTTTTCATTGTAACTTTTACAAGTACATCTGGAACTAATTACTGAAAGCTATTTCCCTTTGGAGTTAGATTTGCATCAGCAAATGCAAATATTTGAAAAGAGTTCTAGCTTTTAATCCTGGCTTTCCTAAGTGTTTACCCCTATTTAGCAACAATAGCTACTCTCAGGAATATTTACTGGGCCTACAATCATACCTCTATCTGGTGGATCTTTTCTACTGTTTCTACTTTCTACTGCTTCTTGAATCATATCCCGTAGTCTGAACATTTCTCTCTCTTTTTTTTGTCATCAAAGGGAAGAAGGATTTCTGCCATTCCTTTCTTGACAAAAAAAAAGGTTTGACTCTATACATCGAATTTCCTGTTATGCTTGAGTATTCATATTCTCTCATCCACATTTTAAAGAGGTCTCCCCGTTTGCTCATTATAGTCCCAGAGATCTGCCCTCTGTGAAGTCAGAGGCAGACATCAGTTGTTTGTCAAAACTCTCCAGTTTATGTATTCTACTTCCCTTCTCAGCACGGTCTTGAACAGCCTGTCACAGCTTTGTAATTAAAGTTAAATTTGCAGTATATTCTTTCTAAGATTATCAGAAATATTTTTGATCAGAGTCCATCCTTCTCTGTTCAGTCTGTTTAGTCAAGAAACCCTGAAAAATCAATTGTACCAAAACCGAGTTTACCTGTTATGCTGCAATAAACCATTGCTCTTTTCTCTTAGGAAAAAAAAGTACAAAAATAAAACATACTCAGACTTCCAGTTTTAAAAACATCTGGTGCTAGACTCTCAGTGAATTCAGCTTTGTTCTTATTAAATCAGCTGAGTGTGCATCCTATTTATACTTTAGTAGTGAATTTGGCTTTCAGTGTAAACAAATGTGCCAGGATAGCCTGTAAAGTTTAACATTTCTGTGTCACCATAGATGGATAGCTGGGCAAAAGCAGGACAAGTATCTCTATACTGCAGCTCCTCCTTTTTCTTTCTGCCATGACTTCTGTGTGAAATACTCAGGTTTGAGTTCATAGAGAGTGCAACCAAACTGGTACAATTCTCAATGTGGATGTTACCCTGTTTCAAAACTGGATGATAGCAGCTTGTTCTTGTTATAAAACAGCCTGCTTAGACCCTAGGAAAGTGTATTTTACTGACTGTCCATATGCAGACTGGAACCATTTTGTCTAAAAGCAATCCAACATCACAACTTTGATTCAAAAGGTCCGTATTAACTTTTACAGAAAAATCTCATATGTATCTGTATGGTTCCTGAGATGCCAGTGAGTCAAGGGAGGTGATTCTTTCCCTCTACTCTGCTCTGGTGAGACCTCACCTGGAGCACTGTGTCCAGCCCTAAAGTGCTCAGCACATGGAAAGCTGCCTGGTGTAAAGGGACCTAGGGTTGCTGGAGGACAGCCAGCTGAACATGAGCCAGCAGTGTGCCCAGGTGGCCAAGAAGGCCAACACCATCCTGGCCCGTATCAGAAACAGTGTGACCAGCAGGAGTAGGGAGGTGATCGTACCCCTGTACTCGGCACTCTTGAGACTGCACCTTGAGTACCATGTCCAGTTTTGGGCACCACAGGACAAGAAGGACACTGAGGCGCTGGAGCGGGTGCAGAGAAGGGCGATGAAGCTGGTGAGGGGTCTGGAAAGCATGCCTTATGAGGAGAGGCTGAGGGGACTGCAGTTGTTTAGAGAAGAGGAGACTGAGAGGAGTCCTTATTGCTCTCTACAGCTACCTAAAAGGACTTTGTAGTGAGGCTGGTGTTGGTCTCCTCTCCCAAATTACTGATGATAAAATGAGAGGAAATGGCCTCACGTTGCATCAGGGGAGGTTTAGATTAGACAGTAGGAAGAAATTCTTCACTGAGAGAGTGGTTAGGCAGTGGAACAGGCTGCCTAGGGAGGCAGTGGAGTCATCATCCCCGAAGGTGTTGAAAAAATGAGGAGATGCAGCACTTGAGGCTATGATCTGTTGGATAGATAGATGTTAGGATGAAGGTTGTACCTGATGATCATAGAGGTCCTTTCCAACCCTAATAATTCTGTGATTCTATGACTTGTTGGAGGGGGTCCAGAGGAGGGCCACAAAAAAGATCAGAGGAACGGAACACCTCTCCTATGAAGAAAAGCTGAGAGAGTTGAGGTTGTTCAGCCTGCAAAAAAGGCGGCTCCAAGGAGACCTTATTGTGACCTTTCAGTACTTAAAGGGGTCCTATAACAAAGATGGGGACAGTCTTTTTGGTAGGGTCTGTTGTGACAGGACAAGGGGTAATGATTTTAAACTAAAAGAGAGTATATTTAGACTAGATATAAGGAAAAAAAAATTATAATGAAGGTAGTGAAACACTGGAACACGTTGCCTAGAGATGTGATAGGTGTCTCATCTCTAGAAACATTCAAGGTCAGGCTGAATGGGGCTCTAAGCCACCTGATCTAGTTAGAGATGTCCCTGCTCACTGCAGGGATGTTGGACTAGATGACCTTTAAAGGTCGCTTCCAACCCAAATAATTCTCTGATTCTCTGATTCATTCTATGCCATTTCCATCAGGAGGAAGGAGTCCCATTAGTTTGTTTTTTTGTCTTCATTTCTACAGGGAAGGAGGCTGCAACTCTTCCAGTCAGGTACTCGCTACAGTAATGACAGTAGTTTTGCCAGTATACATCTCTTGGAACTAGACTAAATTCTCTAAGTAGATTTTATTCCAGTCCCTGAAAAGCATTCTGTTCAGTCTAGTAAGAGAAATTTCATCATCTATTACTAGTATCACAAACCACTTATGCCTGATTTCATAAATCTTCTGATGGAAGGAATTGGTTCTGTCCATGCAATTATAAATTAATGGATTAGGAGTCACCCTCTGTATTCAAAGACAAACTATACATACACTCAGTAAGACTGGAGTGTATGATTAACTACAGAGTAACAACCATTCAGCAAACATTGGGAAAAACAGTTGAACATGGTTTGGTTTTGGTTTAGTGTAGTTGAAGATATGAAGATATTATGGTTATGTCAATTTTCTACTATGTCTTTAGATTCATCCACATCTGTCAAAAAGAATCTTCTTTATTTACGTTGTACCATGTGTCTCTTGCGATATGAGAGCACTGCAACTGCTTGGTGTTATAAAGACGTAAAATTTCAATATGTTACACCCCTTGGCGAAATAGCAGAAAGCTATAGAATCACAAAAGATTTTGATATTCAGAAAACGGCAAACAGACACTAACTAAAAGATTTCTCAAATTACCACATCATGAACTACCAAATTTACTGAAGCAGAATTTGCATCAGCCTCCTGAAAACAAGAGCTAGAAGTCTTGGTATCCTGCAGCTCTAGTGACTTCATTTAGGTCCCATGTATAATATCCTTTTAAAAAAAATGAAATCTAAATAGCATTTTTCTTATTTTAAACCACCAGTGCTTCTTAGGAATATGTATTGTAGTACAAACCCACAATCCTGTTACACATTTTTGTACCCTGTCGTAAAAAATTATGAAATCTGATACATAACATGTGCTTATGTCTAGAACAAAAACAAAACCAAAAAATTTACCATAAAACAAGATAACTGCTAAAACAATTAAAATAGATGTTTAATGTCATGAAGTGAAATGTACTACTGTGTTACTTTGTGAATAAATTGGCTTTCTATTATCCAGATTTCAGAGAATTATTACATTGAGGTCCGAGGTATGCAGAAGTAGATCTGGTGTCTAGCAGAGGTACTTTACTTCAGGATATCAATCCATCCACCTCAAGACCCTCTCACATTTTTGCAAAACAGGACTTGTTTCCTCTACCTGTAAAATTCTACAGATACAAAAGAGATTTCACCTCAATGTCATTTCCAAGTACCAGCGTAGTTTTATCTTCAGGAACTGCCTCGAGTGTTTTAAGCCCCATTGTACAATGTTTTACAGCAATACTTACAGATGATTGATGTGCTTAAAATGTGTTTTGTGCCTGAGAAGTGTCTCATAATTCCTAAGACCATTTTAAACTGCCTGTAGTCACTGGCATGTTTTTATAAAGTATATCACATCCATTCCTTAACTTAAACAAACAGAAACATTTATGGTGATGGGCTGCCAGTTTTACTTTTGTACAAGCTACATATAAAAAAACAAATTCAGTCTCAGTGACTAACGAGGTAGCAGCTTCATATCCAAAACAGTCTCTGGGAAAAATACCCAAGAGCACCCTGGGACAAATTACATTGGATATCAGAGTTTTGGATGCTCCACTGAGATGCTTTTATTCCCTTCTCTGTGAAACATCCATCAGTCTATAAAGAATGAGACCTTCTGCTGGCAACAGGCAAGTCCAGTTATTGTTTAGGAAACCTAGTGGCTTTTCTGATGGGCCAAAGAAAGGAAAATGCCTGGAGAACTATGGGGTTTTCCTAAAACTTCAGCAATAAACATATGGATGACAGCAAAACAGTGAGCTGCAAACACAAACAGGTACACTGCTGAATAGTCACAAGGCTCATAAAGAGTAAAGATCTATCAGACTACATGTAGTTTGTCACCATGCAGATTTTGACCATTATTTTAAGAGCATTCTGAAATCTGATTCCTATTGTTACTGCTAAGATAGCCAATTGCTCTTTCTTTAGATTTTTCTTACATAGAACAAATTTCTTCACACTTTGGGAAGAAATTTCCCTTTTTTACACATGATCCCTTCAAAAATCAGAGAAATAAGAAAGAAAACATTCAATGCAGAGGATACTTAAAAGTATGATTCAGTGTTTATGAATCAGTTTATAAAATTAAAAAGCATCCTGTGAAAACTTTATGAACACATTTCCATAATTGTCACTCATGTCAAAGTACACCTGTAATTAATTATATAATGATGTGCAGATCTGAGCTTTTAGATACAAGAAATAAAACCAAAATGTCAGTGGATACATCAGCTTTCCTGTATGTCTATGCAATCTCTGCTGTAGTTATTTTCCATTGGGATCCCAAAGGCCTGTCAATTTTTTGTCTAATTCTATTTTATCCTTTGAGTGTTTTGCTTTTGCTGAATTTCATCAGAAGGTAATTTGGCTGGGTAAAAAAAAAAGTGGGGGGGGAAGAAGAGAATTCTGAGCATCTGCATGTTCATTTTAAAGTGGAAGTTTAACATAATTTGAATTTCAATGAAATGAAATGAGAATGTGTTCAGATTTCAAGTATTTTTAAATTTCTCATGAACATTTCAGCAGTCTCCAGAACTTGTGTTTTCGTTCACAAGAGCATCTGCATTTTAAAATCTCCCTGTTTCCTGCTACTACTGCTACTCTGTCAAGTTCCTTTTTATAGTAGCTCCCTTTTCAAATTCTAATGCAGGGAGAAGTGATCTGATCAAGTACAAGTGTCTCGTTTCCACACAGGCAATAGGTATCATTAAAACCTAGATCAGTAAAGAAAGAATTTAAAAATATTTAACTTCTAAAGCCCGCATTTTGTCTAGAAGGATTGTCATAATATCACAAATTCTCCAAATGGTATATATGCTCCTCAGAATGAATTAAAGAATCAAATTCCCATAAAATCTGCTTGTAATCAAGATAGAAAGACTGAAAAACTACCTGTCTTATGATATTTAAAGAATTCGGGTTTAGGTTTTATTTAGAAGCCAGAAGTACCAAATCTGACAATGCATGAAAATGAACACGGTTCCAAAAGCCATGGCAGCCTTTTGAGGAGATCAGCAAAAATCAGCTGCAGGTTTATTTTGCATTCTGTTCATCTTTCTTCTCAATCATTTGGCTATTTTCAATGTGTGGAAATATGTTTCCTTACTTTCCGAATACTTTAGGAATAGAGTTATTAGCTATGCAAAATTTCATTACCTTAGGAATCGATGGATTGAAAATGAAGATGCTGTTCTAAGCATCTTTATGGTTCTTTCAAGAAGAAAAGATTTTTAGTTTCTACCAAGGTGTAAAAATAAAAGGGAAAAAAAAATTTGCTCATTATTTTAATATATAGTGCATACACAAGTATGTACTTGCAGAACAGTAAGACTACTAAAAACATTGCACAACGGAAAGCAAACGAAGGCCTTGGAACTAAACTTTCATGAAAACATAGCATTTATCTAATGGTAAGAGAGAAAAAAAAATTGGTATAATCCAGAAAACAGGCAAAGGAAATGATGGTGTTTCTGAGACTGCTTATAAAACTGAATAAAGAGAATAAAAAATATAATCTAAAATATCTAGCTAATTACTTAAAACTTATGCCAAACAACAATCCAAATAAAACATATCTCCTGATGAAAAAGTATGATTAATTATTTTAATAAGATTAATGAAATTATTAAAGAAATGTAATTAAATTGATGATCAAAATAAAAATAATCATTAATATTTAAATAATAATTAAATTGCTAATATATGAAATATTTTCCTTACTTACTGTCTCTGATTTTCAAAGATTTCTTTGTAGCAGATAATTTCCTCATGAAATATTGACAGAACAACACAATTGGCATAAAAGCTGGAGCTGGTGGCAAGCCTTTCCGGTAGATTACTAAAGATCTGCAAATTTGCAGAAAAATAATGGAACAATAAATAAAGAATGGCAATCTTACTCTAAAACAGTTTATTCTAAATCCTGCATTTTTCCCAGAAGTTATTTTGTTAAATTTTGTTAAAATATCTTCTATTTTAGTAATTAATTATGGGGTTTGTTTTCTTATTGACTTGAAAACTACAAATTGCATTTGGAACTGTACATAGACTTCTATGTTGCAGTTACCTTTATTCATAGAATCATAGAATGTTAGGGGTTGGAAGGGACCTCCAGAGATCATAGAGTCCAACCCCCCTGACAAAGCAGGTTCACCTGGGGCATGTCGCACAGGAATGCATCCAGTCAGGTTTTGAAAGTCTCTAGAGGAGGTGACTCCACCAACTCTCACAATCTCTTCCTATTGCCTTCCTATATTGCATCTTCCTATTCAAGATTAACAGCTTGCATGAAACACAGTGTCATTGAGGAAGAGATTATTAAGAACAGAATGACTGGAACAAATTTACTAACACTACTAGAAGTCAAATATAGGGAAACAAAAATAATAGAAAAATTAACACAGAAGAAAACAAAGCTGTTTATATAGATATATAAAAATCACATATGAAAACAGATATATTCTTTTTATAACTAGTTATTAGAATAAACTTCGTCTGTACTCAGTTGGATGGTTCTGAGAGACAGTTAAGAATGGTGACTGGAACAGACATGAAAGACCCATATCTTGTACCACTGGAAATCAGACTACACAACATGCCCAAAAATACCTTGTAAGAAGGCATGAAGTATTTTGGGGATGATGGCAAAAGTCTCCAACTTACATTAATCATTGCAGACGCATTCCAAAACACAGGACACTGGAATAGTCATCTATAAATCTAAAAAAACACTTTGAGCACTGTGGGACAGTACAGCAGCCTCACAAGTGGCATTCGACAGGAACTGATAATTTCTTAGACATTATACTCAGTAGCTGTTAAACTACAACACTTGGTCAAAAAACCAAATGGCACAAAGCTCCAAGGAAACCATTCTGGAAGAAAACAGAAAAGAGCTGTCCTAAAGCATTGGAGAACCATAGGTCATAGTTTTTCCACATATCCAAATAGTTTCAAAGATCTTGATGGACCGGAATGACAAAAATTCTTTTTCTTCTGATATGGTTGCACCTTTCAGTTAACATCACTAGGAAAAAATTCTACGGGAGGTAATCCTAAACATTTTTAACTGTTGTGCCACTGACTGTTGAGTCTGTGCCAATCCAATTGATTTTTTTTTCTTGAGAATAGTCACAGTCCAAAATAAGTCTTCTTACTATGTAAATGTAGCTATAATTATTCCCACAATGCTGTGGGAAATGGCACTGAAGCTACCACTTTGTCATTTGTCAAGTCTGCAAAAGACAAATTGCAGATTCATTGCAGACAAATTCAAGAAATACAACCAAAAAGTTTATAGTGTGATTTTATGTAATTTTCCCCAATAACATACTTGGTGTATTTGAATATGTATTACCAGCAGCAGCCTCACTTTCTGGCAGTTTGTGGTTAAATATCTCATAAAAGCTAACTCACTTGTTCTATTCTGAACTCACTACATTCATGCTGACAGCCCAAATTACAGTATTTTATTATATTGCATCTTTACTGTGTATTTTATTTATCTCTGTTGTGCCTTCTAGTTTTTGGCATCTATTCAAAACCTTTACCTGTGTTCTCCTGCTGCTCTGGGGATTTTTGTAGTTTGTTTTGCTTTGTACTCAGCGCAATATCTTTTACTTTCCTATGCTACAAAGTTCATTAGTTTAGAGAGCTTATACAGTCCCTCCATGACACCAAACTGTGCTTCTGAATTACTACACAGCTGCAAAGATAACTTGTATATTAAATCACCAGTTTTGGCAAACTCTGAAACACTGTTCATAAATATGCTCTCTTATGGCATAAAGCCAGCTTAATTTAGCAGTTAAATTTTTAACTGAAATGGCACAGTACATATGGATGTTACCTATAAGAAATTTGCAATTACAACTGGTTTGCACAATGTCCATTACTGTTTGTTAGAACTTCATGTCTTGATTCTTTCTGTCTCTTCACAGGTGCTGATAACATAGCATCCATAAAAACTGGAACTTTTCATGGGGCATCTAAGTTTGCTCACTGATGTAACAGCAATATTGACATAATTGTTTCTGAATTTCCTTGGAAGAGGACATTTTTCCTCGATCTGAAAAGCTTTAACAATGACTGACTTAATTTGGCAATACATTCCATTGTGTGGCTCTTAGGAGTAAGCCCTTTGACTCCAGTAATATTAAACTTTCCTCTAGAGTCTGAGATTACAGCCCACTCTCGCCATGGTCATAAAAGAACATGATTCTAATTCACTTCAACAGTTGCACAGACAAGAACAGTTAGTGAGCATCTTTTGGTGACATTTAACTTCCTTGTTCTTCATATCCATTGCAAAACTTTGAATTTCTTTTAATGTTTGCAAAGAGATTTTTATGAATGACTTTTTACTTATTTGCTTGCCTCTGTGGAAGCCTATTTCTAAATAGTAGCTTTTGAAGAGAGAGCTTGTATCCATTTTTGTTTGGGTGAGATTTTATAGGGGTCATAAGCACCTGCATCTTGTAAAACTAAAAGGAATGTTGGTGGTATTGACCTTTTGAAATCAGAAGAAAGTTGACAGAACTAGAGTCTACAACATTTATGTCAGAAAGTCCTATTTTTTACTGTAATACTTTTTATGGGACTAGCAAATTATTTTACTGAATATATCTGCTAGATTAAAAAAAAAAATCGTTGCTGTGAAGAGTTAGCTTCTCCCTGCACTGATTACTTCCATCAGAATTACCCTTCTTCAACACAGAGAGTACATGCTTCCCATGTTCCTCAGTCAGCCATGACCTATCAATCATCTGCTTCCTTTCTCAACCGCAGTACTATGTCCTCTTTCTCCCATGGTATCCTTTCCCCCTGCACAGCTGTTCTTTTTTTCTGTCTCTTCTCCATTACATGTAGTATGTTTTTATTCTTATACAAACTCCTTCTACCTCTTGATTTTATGATGCATCCACTTTCATGTTGTACTTGTTGGGATACATTTGTACAGTGCTGATGGTAAACCTCTTCTAGCCCAGCAGGAAGTTGTTCCTCACAGCAGTTATACCTGCTGGCTTTCTTTCCATTTTCCCTCATCTACTCAAGAAATTATATTTTCTGAAACCCTATGAATTCTCCCTTAAACTCTTACATAACTCAATGCATTCAACCAACTCTTTTCCATCTATCTTCTGTTTTCTGTTGGTTTTTTTTTCATTTTGTTAAATATTTGGCACATTTACTTGTATATTTTCTACTCTGATACTTTATATTTTCCCCCACTATTTCAACTGTTATCTTCTTTAAAATTTCCAGAGTTTACATGAAATAAGTTACACAACTCCCACTGATTTTAGAAACTCCCATTGATTTTACTGTGAGTTTTCTGGCAAACTCCCTAGCAACACTGAAAATACAGGGTCTGGTGGGAAACGTTTATTTTTCGTATCTTCTTTCAACAGGAGTTTAGAATCACTTCTTTAAAAGAATAATCTTTTAAAAGCTTTTTCTCTTTTTTTGTTCTTATATTTTTATGACTTTTAGTAGCTGAGGGACCAAAAAAAGACATTTTCATGTAAGTTAGAGTAGCTGAGCTCTTGCATGTCCAGATTCAGAGCAAATTAAGAAAGATTAGTCATTTTGCCTTGAATCACAGCCAAATTTTGCCCTTGCTTTTATCGTTGCAGTCTATGGTGGTCTTCTCTTGTCTATAGCAGATGAGCACTGATCTTGAATAATGAATGAGTCTGCCATCAAAAATATGCAAATCTTGCTCTTCATTTCAGTATTTGGACATATCAATTTCTATTTCCTAAATCCTCTCTTCTATCTTGAGCTATTAATGATGTTAAGACAGTTATCTAATTCTACCAGACTGCCTATTGTTCATCCAGCAGAAACACTTATTTTTACTAGAATGTCAAACAATTTCTGGATTTTTTTTTATATAACATTTCCTTATTCTTCTACATGTTTCTATATCTTAAGTAAGGGTGTCTGCAGCTATAAAACAAGGAAGGAGGTTTGTCTGAAAAAATGTTTTCTTATAGACCATCTGATATAAAAAAGAAGAACAGGTGAGCTTTTAGGTTTACAACCCCTTCACCTATACCTTAATCTGGAGCTCTTTCCAACAAGACTAAAATCCACTGTCACATTTTGGTCATTTAAAAAAAATTTGAAATGTCCTTTTCCACCTTCTTCGTGTTATCTCACCTGGGGATTTTTGTGCCCATTTTTTATTCCAGACATCAAGCCAATTCTCGCATAGCTACAATTTCTAGTGCAATTGAAGACAGCAGGTTTTAGCTACTTGTCATTTGCTTTTAAAGTCAATCCAGCAGTTTACAAAGCATGAAACTGAATGTTAGAATTACCTACTGTAAATAATAACATGAAGTCTTTATTCAAGGCTAGACTAAGATTATCCTATTATCCTTTAACTAATTTCAGGGGGGAAAAAATAAAATGGAAGAAATTTATAATATAATATACAAGCATCCAGCTGCTGCTGTGGTCCTGAATGCTTCCTGTGAAGCAGAAGACCAAGATGTTGTCAGAACCTTGAGTCACTTTCCCACACTAGTAAGGAACCTGGCCATGGAGAAAGGAAGTTCAGATTCCAAAAGGCTAGGGTACTTAAATGTAAGTAAGTTACTGCGTCCTCTGTTTCAGAGAGGTAATACCTACAGTATCACTTACTGTGAGCAAGCAACAGGATTATGTTCACTGTCTACCATTGCTTCTTAGGGAAATAAACTATGATTGGAGTCTGGGTTACCATGTACCCCTTCATATAAAGTGACTCACAACCACAATGACTGATACAATATACATCTTGTCTTCAAAGTACTGCAAGGTTGTGTTGTAAACAGATATTCAGTTATTGATTCTAGTTGGGTCTGAGAAGATACATCTCATTTATCCATATTTTTCATATTCCCCCCCCTCCTTTTTCTTTACTGAAGAGACATTTATTCCATGTGAAAGAAAGTTTTATATAAAAAGTTGAGAGCATTTATCCAGAACAAAAGTCTTATGCATTAAAGAAAATATTTTCCAATATTATTAATTTCCTGATATTTTCTATTTAATTGCATGAATTCTGAAAGCTGCACATGAAACAAATACAAATAAATAAAGTCATACAAGTACAAAAAATAACAAACAACCTCTAGGTGTGAAAAACAGGCTAGTTGCAGCATGATATAATTTCATTTTGCTAACCTTATTCATACTATGTCAAATTTTAGCTCCAAGTCCTGAAAATGTCTCAAGGGAGCTAAGTTTTCATTGGAATTCTGCCTGCAGCATTTTTCAGAATCAGGTTCTGCCTTATTAGGTGGTCCTACCAACATGAATTGCACTAGTTCAAAGTACAATTCTAATATGAATTTATCAAAGCATGTACTCAAATAAAAATGTTTCTCAACCTAGTAATTTCAGACTATAGAATTTTGAGATATGAAATTGATTAAATATTTTACCTTAGAAGCACATTCTAGTCCTTTTGACTCTTGAAATGTAGGATTTAATATTGTTCCTAAGTGGTGACCATTCATCTGCCAAGTGAAACGCACATAATGAGAGAGCTTCCCGAATTACAAATGTATGGAAAATTCTATCTCAGAATGCAGTTACAAATATCAATACTTCCTATTCAGAGCAGCAACTCTAAAATAAAGCTCTTTAATTTCAGATTATAACGGAAAGTGTAACCAAATTATTGCATATTTTGTCACTTTCAGCATCACTAACAAATACAGGAACTAATCCTGTACCTGCTACTCACATTAACACTAATGCAAGTAATCTCATTCAGATTAAAACTCTGTAAATAAGGATTATTCATGTAAGTAAATATTACAAGATAAGGTGGATAAATCCCCTGAAATCGGATTATACAATCCATTTATTTAGTTTCTTTCTCTAAGGTGTGTCATTTCATAAGCCCAGTTGAAGCTAAAAGTACAAGTGAGAATACAAGATCCTAAGTAACAGATACTGCACAAAGTGCACTCAGCAACCCTTATACCACTTGCTGATTTTATGAAAAAAGCAGCTCCCAAGACCTTTGTGCAACCCTCAGTTCATGTTCGCCCACATGCTCACAGAGTCTAGCAGGCTCCTGACTCAAGCATAGAGCTCAACCTCATGAGCAATTACTTAAGCATTGTGCCTACTGACACAACCAGTCACATTTAGAAGGAATGGAACAGAAACAGATGTTGGCAGGATTACACCTAGAATTTTATTCTCTATTTTTCTGCCTCGGTTTTAGATCCTCACCCTACCACTATTCAATTGCAGCACAGAAGACTTACCAAGAAATGGCATTACAGCTACAACAATAACATCAAAGGAGCATCTGAGTAAGAAAAAGTTTTAAATATCGTATCACCATTCTCCTTAAAAAGGTGAGAATAAAAATACTATGGATAAAAAGCACTTACATTTAAACTACAGTTTTCCAAGGTATCTGGTACTTCCGAAGATTTGCATACTTAAAAACTGGACTTCTTGCCAGCCCTCACTAACAGTTCAGTGCTATGTGAAATCCTCAGTTCCTCAGATGGCAAGGTAAAGGCAATTGGTTTGCGACGTTAAAAGCAGAGTTTTGTGGATTCAATCCCTAATCTGTATCATCACTCTCAAAAGGATAAGTATTTTTATACAATTTGTTTAAAAAATAAGCAAGCCATATCTAGATTATGTGTCTTCTGTGCAAGAGTAATAATTACATTTCACTAAAAATTGAGTAAGTCTATCGTGTAAATGAAGGACTCCCTAAGCACACATTAGCAAGGGAGACCATAGCAATCTGTCATTTCAATGATCCCTGAACAACAGGATCCGTAAGTAATTTTTATAGAGCAGATTATGACAGCTTCATAGGAATTATTACAAGTTGCATAGGAAAAAAAAATGCAGAATAAAAAGAATCAAAATAGGCTGTAGTCTGTTGTGTCAACTCACACAGAATCAAGCATTGAAAGTAGCCTTGCTAAAATTCATTAAGAGACACCGTGATGTTACAAGAGTTACTAAAGTATCACATATGAGCTAACCATATGGAGAAAACCAAATGGAAATGATGTTGCTAAATAAAAATATAAATAAATCAAAAAGATTTCACCTTTCAGAAAAAGCAGAGCTAAGCACTGTACTCCTCCTTATATATAAAAAACAGTATGCACATCTCTATATTAGCCTGACTGGCCTCCCAATCAACCTACCAGTCCTGTGAGTTAACTGTGTATGAACAGAAGAAGCTGGATTTTTTTTAATTTTAATTTTTAAAAAATATACCCAAAATCTTAATGCATGGCATAGTCCCAGTATAGGCAGAAATAGGTGTGCTGGCATTATTTGGGTTATAAATCTTTTACCATCACCTCCTTCATTTTTCTTTGTGTATCATCTTACAGATAATCACAAGAAATTTGCCAAGTAGGACAATGTTAAAAAACTACACCAGCCTTCTGCTTGAGGAACAATTTTGTTTTTAAGAAAGTATTTCTCCATTTGATAGAACTCTTAAACAAGACACTTAAATACTTCAAAAATAGTGGGAGCAGATAGCAAAATACAGTGCTCTCCTCTCAACTTCTCTGCAAGAGAACTAAGAAGTTGCTATCTGTGAAAGTGAATGAGTGGAATCCATCTGTCAGCCCACATCTATGAAAAGTCAAATAAGAAATTTCAAATTCAGAAATCCTTGTCCACAGTAGTTCAGCATTTCATGTCAATGCTTCTTTTACTACTAACATTAGCATATCTTGTAAGTAGGAAGGTGTTCACATTTTCACAATTTTGCATGGGTGAAAAGAAAGAACAAAAGTTAAAAAGGGTGAGTTGAAAGGAAGAAAAGTTAGTGTATCAGTGTCCCAGCAAAAGGCCAGGTATGTACTTACTGCTTGCTTCCTAATTTTCAGCATCTTGATGTTATATAAATACTTCATCTATGTTCCCTTTCCTCTGCTCATGGATCGCTTAATGTGTAAGGAACAAAAGTTGTTCAGACTGACACAGATCATTTCATCAGTACCCCCTTGCATTTGCCAAAAGCTGGTAATTAAGCCTTCCTTTTCCTTCTAAGTTCAGTGGGAGCTTTGCCACAAAGTTCATGGGAGTTAGAGGTATCTCAATTCCCAGCACTGTTGTGAGGTACAAGTATCGTTTACATCAGAAGTCAAAACACCAGATCCCAACATGCCTTGATAATGACTGATTTAGCTAAATTGTAACACTTCTTTTCCACATTTTTTTAAAATTCTGATGTGTCGCTGTTATCATTCAACAACTTCAAACAATTTTTGTCAGTAAAGCAAATGAAAAGAGAAGAAAGGCATATAACTTCATAAAATATAATAATAAAACACGATACATTGCATATAGCAGTTGCCTCTACAGAAAGAGCTCTGAAGAAATGTATTTAATTGTATTTACTAACTTGTAATCCAGTGGGCTGTGTTTTTCTCTGTTTGCCTTCCAGCACTCAGTAAACTCTTCCCTCAGCACTAATCTCCTTCACTGGAGAACTTTTGTGTCTGACTACTTCTCAGTTGGAGAAAACAGAGATCAGTAGCTGGTATGAAAAGATTTAGGGAACAGCAGATGTTTGAGACATCAAACTCTTTTACCAATAAAATGTTGAATTCTGGTGACTTGAGCAAAAGTGACTTCTGTAAATGTCAGTGACTTCATTCATGTGCCACTAACACTGGAAAACGTCTTTGGTTTTTTCTTTTTTTTTTTCCCAGGAAAAAGGTGTGTTTGCTAAAATATGCATATTGAGACAACCCAGAAATAACTGCCCACTTTGTACCCACAGTTTGGGTAGCTACAAAATCTTTACTTCAGTGACATTTGTAAAATACCATTAGTGTTAGCAACCTACTCCTTGTACCTTCCATCATATAAAACTGGAGCACTCAGTCAGGAATTTGCAGACATTTCAAATCACATATTTGTCCCATACTTGCTCCCTTCAGAGAATGCCTTGCCTGAGAATCTTTCCCCTACTTTCTCCCTGGGATTTGAAGCGGGAAATTTCAAATAATCACTTGTCTTTCAATAACTTTTCTTCCATTAAGCTATCAGAACTCAAACTTCATTTTCCTAATTCTGGCAGTCCCCAACATATATGCAAAATTTAAATCTAATTGAAATAAATATATATAAACAAAACAAAACAAAACAAAATCACAACAAAAAAAGGTGAGTGCTGTAGAATGCAAACCTGATAATGTAGTGACTTCATCCTGATGAAGAGAGGATTACTTGTCAGCAGGTCACAAGCTCAGTGCAGACACGAAAGTGAGACCACAGCAGTTAGGGTCAGACTCGAGAATTCAAGTTTTCACTGAAACACCTTCACCGAAAATGCAGCTGCGTTTGATTTCCAAATACAAGTTCTTCTGCTCTCTGCTTCGAGGCAGTCAAATGCAATTCAGCTTTGGTCCAAAAAACCCCGTGTTGTCATAGCATATATTGGCTCAGAAAAAAGAAGCATTAAACAGTTGTGGAGCTTTTGGACTGAAGTTGTCTGCTATCCAGAGCTCAGAAGAACTTGTGTCAGTTAAAATCAGTCTACACAAGCAGAGACAGCTTGACTCACTTATAATTAAATGTTGTTTTTTCCTGATAGTACTGTGAAACTGATTTCAATGCTAAAGCTACTGTTTGTTTTGTTTTGTTTTTTTTTCTTTTTTTCTTTTTTTAAAGAAAAAGACTGCAACAAGAATATGATTGAGACAGTTTTGATTAATCAGTTTTCAACTGCTGCAAACAAACCATTTTCAAAAGTAGAGTCCTTCTTCCCAGTACCTGCTAATTACAGCCAAAAGTGTCCTGGCTTACCTTGTCTCAACTGAACATACGTATTGTTTTTCTGATAATTCATGCAGCATAGACTGCACTGTGTTCCTAGTCCACTGCTTTAAAAAAAAAAAAAAAAAAGACATTAAATCATATTTAATTTGTTTACATTTCAAATATTAAAGTGATTACACTACCCCAACATATAGCAACATTTCAATAATTGTATTAAACTGAGAAAATACCAGTGCAGAAGAAAAGTTCCACAGTTTAACAGCTTCCCACTTTTATATAGCTTGAAGGAATTGTTATCTTTTAAGTATAAAAAACATTCTTAAAACTTCTGAATGCATACACTTTGTTGAACATTTTTGATTCCTTCTTCTAGGTCTATTTAAAAAATCTCTGCGCAAGCTCACTTCAGTTTCTAAAAAATGCATGTAATTATTCCCATAAGTCTGAAATCTTCCACTTCTGTATTTTAAAATATAAGATTTCAGTTAATGATATAGCTGTGCAATATCAGTCTGGAAGTGATGATATCCCTGTAAAAGAAATGAATAAAAACTGTTTTTCTCTTCAGAGCTTGATGTATATCTAATACCCATTTTGTTCTAGAAGTGCATGAAATACAGAAAAACATAGGAAGCTTGACAGCAAAACTGACCAGAGATGCACATGCTTTACTATGACCACGTACTCAGTGGTGTCCCAGAGATCTGTGGTAAAGCAAGCTGACTAAATGAAACCAATTTCTAGAGCAGAAGTAGCAGCATATTTGGGGGTTAGAGGAGAAACTCTTGTATAAAAAAACCCCATGTATTGGGATCAACCTGAAAGTATTTTCCTTCATTTTTTGAAAAGATTTGTATCCTCCTTCTTTTTCCAAATAATTTTTTTTAAATGCCATTAAAAAAAAAAATAGTTAGAAACCTTTTTGGTCTTAATTTCTCAAAACACTCAATATAAGATATTTTGACCTTTTTTTAAGTTTGCTTTCAATTTTTCCCTGGAAAAAAATGTTGAGCAAAAGTTAGGAATGATTCTAATTTTTCAAAGATTCTTTGTATGATGAGTACACTATGAACAGTGAAAAACATCATCCCACCCGTAGAGATATCTTTTCCTCAACATCATGCAAGATGTCGTAAATATTTACGTCCTTATGCTTCACTCTACTTCCCTGTATAATGATATGCTGCCATACCTACATTGTCTTTAAAGTCTGATTCATTAATGATTGTAAGGCACACTGAGAAGCTCATTTAAAAGCATATGAGAAACAGCTTTTGCAAAAGCATCATAAATGAAGTGTTGCTATAATAAAATTCAACTTTTCTATAAGAAGAGGTACAATTACATTCAGATGTATTTCCTAAACACTAGTAAGAATGATATTGAAAATTTTTAATGGACAAAAATGCACTGCTATCCACATTTAAGTACTGAAGAGATCATTTAGTAAGGATTCTATTTATAACATCACATATTTGTGATCTGGAAGCCAAGTATAAGAATAGGCTTAAGCTGATCCTTACCAGACACCAGACAACTGAGGTTTAAAAACTGCATCTCTGCTTTGTTCCTGCTCTCCTATGCCAAGGTGCAGCAAAGAGGCCTAGCTCCAGGTGATTTGATGTGCCATATGTGCTATATTTCCTGCACACGCTAGGAGCTGAGAACAGCATTTCCAGGTTTACAGCTAGTCTGATTTTCTTGCTTTTTGTCAGTTTAAGCCTGCCCCCTCCTGTTGTTTATATATTTTATTTAATTTATGAACTTTTTTTTTTTTTATATATATATATAAGAAGGACAATTAAAACCATACAATAAAAAGACAGAAGAAGGGAAAATAGAAGTATTCCCTGAAAGACTTACAGTCAAATTTAGCCCTTTGGAGAATGTGCTCACAGAAGCATGAAATTTTCACAGATGTCTGAGTAGTGCAAGGGTAGAATGACTGACATGTTCTGCTGCCCTTGCATTCAGAATATTTTTGTGGGTGGCTCTGAGTGTAGGAGGGGCTTCTCTTTCACAGCATTTCAAAACACAAATCAACGTAGCCATTTTCAAAAGGGGCAGACAAACTAAAAATGCTGACCCATATGCTGAGGTTTAGCCTCTCTAAGTGGACCTGCTGACTTTGAAGAGGCCATTCGTACATGAAAGGTACAGCATTTGGCATAGGCTCAGTTGTATGGTCAGATTTCAGGAGGTATGGCAGCTTTGCTGAGGCACCTCGGACTGATTAACTGCTTCTGAAATCTGCTGTGGAGGGGCAATAACAAACGCAGGAGGCAGTGGCACCGTGGGTCATGCTGCAGCTGTGCTCTACCAAGTTTCAACAGCAGCGATGCCAGCACAGAGAGGAAAAGAACAGGGAAATGAGTTTTTAGGTTATTATTATAGCTGCCATGTAGCATGAATTCTAGTACAAGAACATGGTACATTCAGAGGGTAGTTCCTCACACATGGAATCTTCACGGAGCAAGTGTATTCACCCAGGTTTGCAGAGGCAGTAAGACAGAAATCACTGGCAGTAATTGTCCTCCAGCCACCACTTCCCTTTGGGATTTGGCATGATGATGATGGTCTAAAAACTGCCAGAAACAACAGAACAATGAGTTAAGTCCAATGCTACAGACTAATCACTTCTCAGATTAATTTGAAAACTACAAGTCTACAAAACCAACTAGCATTGGTAAATATTTTGGATTTGTTACAAGTACTGTGAACCAGATTTCCCCCTCTCCAAATATCTCTAACCAAATCTCTCCCCAAAAGACCAAAACATTTTAAAATAAATTCCATTTTTAATAACCAAATTATGTGTCTATAAGAACAGAGCTCAGGGTCACAAGTGCTAATTCAAAAGACACTGCTTACAAAAAAACAATATACTTAACATCACAATCCTGTTCGATTTCTATATTCTGGTTAGTGAGGCTGTTTTCTGACCACATTCACATAACTATATAACAGTGAATCTCTGAAAAAGTACAAGACCCGATTCTCATCTCACGTGAATTGATGTCAAAGTTGCAGGCTGAAGTTTATATACTATTTATAGCTAACATATATAACACGCTGGATTTTGACTGGATTTTTTTTTTTTTTTTGCCACAGGAAAAAGATCTGGCAGTGTACATCTGTTTCACAGTAAAAATAAGATATTAATATCACCCAGTAATTCAGCTGCATCCCAGCCTTTGGGCAAACTTTGGTGAAGTGAGCAGACTCCCTGTTTTCATACTTGTCAATTCAACCAACTTACTCTTGAGGAATTTACATGATAATATGTTCATTTTTATGCAACTTAGAGTCTGCTTTGTTGTTTTGGGGTTTTTTTGCCTTTTTTTTGCTTTTATTTTTTTCAGATAGCTTTCCAGAGTAATAAATATCACTTGATTGTAAAACTACACTCTACAGTACGACTAAGGTGTTGAGTCTCTGTTTAGTAAGTAAAATACAGTAAGTCAATATAATAATTACATACAAAATGGAATTCAGATATAATTCCAGCAG
>VWZY01009254.1:213119-235502 GCA_013399075.1 Chloroceryle aenea
CACGGAGCAAGTGTATTCACCCAGGTTTGCAGAGGCAGTAAGACAGAAATCACTGGCAGTAATTGTCCTCCAGCCACCACTTCCCTTTGGGATTTGGCATGATGATGATGGTCTAAAAACTGCCAGAAACAACAGAACAATGAGTTAAGTCCAATGCTACAGACTAATCACTTCTCAGATTAATTTGAAAACTACAAGTCTACAAAACCAACTAGCATTGGTAAATATTTTGGATTTGTTACAAGTACTGTGAACCAGATTTCCCCCTCTCCAAATATCTCTAACCAAATCTCTCCCCAAAAGACCAAAACATTTTAAAATAAATTCCATTTTTAATAACCAAATTATGTGTCTATAAGAACAGAGCTCAGGGTCACAAGTGCTAATTCAAAAGACACTGCTTACAAAAAAACAATATACTTAACATCACAATCCTGTTCGATTTCTATATTCTGGTTAGTGAGGCTGTTTTCTGACCACATTCACATAACTATATAACAGTGAATCTCTGAAAAAGTACAAGACCCGATTCTCATCTCACGTGAATTGATGTCAAAGTTGCAGGCTGAAGTTTATATACTATTTATAGCTAACATATATAAGACGCTAGATTTTGACTGGATTTTTTTTTTTTTTTTGCCACAGGAAAAAGATCTGGCAGTGTACATCTGTTTCACAGTAAAAATAAGATATTAATATCACCCAGTAATTCAGCTGCATCCCAGCCTTTGGGCAAACTTTGGTGAAGTGAGCAGACTCCCTGTTTTCATACTTGTCAATTCAACCAACTTACTCTTGAGGAATTTACATGATAATATGTTCATTTTTATGCAACTTAGAGTCTGCTTTGTTGTTTTGGGGTTTTTTTGCCTTTTTTTTGCTTTTATTTTTTTCAGATAGCTTTCCAGAGTAATAAATATCACTTGATTGTAAAACTACACTCTACAGTACGACTAAGGTGTTGAGTCTCTGTTTAGTAAGTAAAATACAGTAAGTCAATATAATAATTACATACAAAATGGAATTCAGATATAATTCCAGCAGGTTACATTGAATGTCAATCACTGGGTTAAAAAAAAAAAAAAAACAAACACAAAAAAAAAACAAAAACAAACCAACCAACCAAACCAAAAAACCCAACAACTTTGAGATAGTGTATTAATAATTCACAGCAACATTGGAAAAAATAATAAACTGTAAATTGCTTTTTATACTGAATACATTCACCACCAAAAGCGGAGGAAGTACTTTCTTGTTACAGAAACAGACTGGTGCAGGAAATATACCTTCTGGAATTCCAGCTGAAAAACATAAAACTAATTATATTTTATATTTTTCCCAGGAGACATCTTTGAATTATCAAGGCAAAGACTCAGTAGGAAGCTATTTAAGATATGAGTTTTATTGATTATATCCACCTTTAGATATAATCAGCTGCCTTGATTTCAGCCACTCCTGGCTCTCCTTTTGCTACTTACCAACTGGTCTTTCAGTATATCAGCACAGATCAAAAGATGAACGCAGACTTACATGCACTGGTCCCACAATTCAAGTTCAGAACAGCCTGAGCAAATACAACGTTTGTACTGACAGGGCACTGGAAAAGGGCCTTGGTGTAAATGAAATGCAAGTCTTCAAGTTATGGCCCAGGGGAAGACTTAAATTGTGCTGACACCTTTAAGTTACCCTCCATGTGTATCCTCAAACCATTGACTGAACTCCCAGTGTCTTGTCCCAGCACGTAGAGGATTCAGAGTTAACCCTGGAGCTGGCTGGCTAAGACGGTTGTTTCAAGCTCCTAGTCAAAAGTTTGGAAGAGACTCAGATACAGCAATAGATCCCAAGAGCCAAAGGTTCACTCTTTCACAGTGAATGGATGAAAACAGCTTCTTGAAACCAGGACTACAGACAACCTAAACCATTCACCTCTCAAAGAAAAAAAAAAGAGGAGTGTTCTTCCTTAAATGTGAGAGTGCATACAATAGCAAAAAAAGAAAGATTGTGTGTGAGATATTCTGGGATACACAGAGTTAATTGTTCAACAAGAAATTCTGTCACTGTTCAGAGATGATCTGCACAGTTCAGAGTATAAAGTAATGTGTTCCTCTTAAAGGAAGTTGTCAGTGTCTGATGGGTTTTTATTACAATTGCTCACTATAAAACGCACTATTTAATTACTAGCATGAAAGTGATTCTAGCATAAAGGAAGAAGGGGAAATGAGACTTTTCCACCTTTTCAACAGTTAATGCACTTGTGCACATAAAAATACAATGCTTTTTCACATGTATTTTTAATGATGCATTGCGTTTTCTTAGATCTATGAGATATAATTTTTCTGTTGATATCCTTAGATACGATGCAACACCTAAAGCAATATATGGCTGCAGTATATAATTTAAATAAATATAAAATTCTTAAGATATTGGCCAAGAAGAGATTAGTGATTTTGTGCCCAACTTGACAGTCCAATGGCACATGGCTAAGTACACAGCTTCTAAAGCACACTATCGTTCTTAAGACATCTCCTGTTGAACTTCTGAGATAAGACAACTATTTACAAAATGTTGAATTAACACTTCTGCAATGCTGTGTATAACCTGGAATTTGACTTTTTTTTTTAACCAACCAACCAGACTTCAAAACAGCATTCTTGGAAATGAAACAACTGTCAAAATAAACAAACACAGCACATGACAGAAAACACAAATAATTTTATGTTGTGAGCACCAGGCTTTCAATAAAGCAGAGCATAAATCGGAGTTTTTGACATTTTTGGTGAGCATCTTAAAAGCTATACACTGTAAGTGTACATAGCCATTCAATATTTATATGCACTATATGCACTATTGCACTATATGCAATATTTATATCAATGAAACAATTGAACATAACGTGAATTTCCTTACCCTAATTGAAAACTCTTGTAGCAGGACAACCATATCTATTGGGAACGCAGTATTAGTTGGAAAGACGCCAGATCAGACAGATGGCAGAAAAAAGGGGATCAGTGAAATGTTCAGTGCTGAAAAGTTTCAGTAGCAATGTAACATTTTAAAGGACAAAGAAATTGGTCAGTCTCTTCAGCCTCTGATATATTAGCAAAACACAGAATGGTATAGCATAAGCAAAATGTATTATTCTCAATTAAACTGAATAAATATAATCATCTGTGTTTTGGAGAAAAAGATCTGAAATATTTAGTGAAACACAGTATCATAATGTGTATATTCTCTTCATATATAATCCAAAATATTTTCCTATGTTTTCCAAATGATTATACACTGTATATATATATTAAAAAAAAAAATAACACCTTTTCGTTTCCTTAATTTTCAAGATAAGTTCTTAAAGTAGGATAATTTGATTCTTATTATTTTTATGATCTGTATGACCATCTGTAACTTTCAAATTTTTAACTATGATAAAAACATGACAGATTCAGTTCAGTTGCATGATCAATAGGCTACACACTTCTAGTCACTGCTATTTATTGGATGTAGTGCTGCTCACAAAAACCTGAGATAAACAGTCAGACACTGTGTGTTTTCATGTTTCATGCACTGAGTTTATGGATGCCCAGTGAAACCCTAAAGTAAAGATTTAACCAGATATAATGAAGCTATGAAACAATGATTCAAGCAGATCTGTTTCTGTTGCCAACAACATAAAGTGTTGATGTGGCCTCGTCATCCAGACACTTTGACTCCCCACCTGAGCAACTCAGGAGTTTGATAAATTTGGAGATTGATAAATTTGGGAACGAAGCTCTGACTCAAACAACTGCACCCATAATGCTCAGGGAGATAGGTAGTAGTTAATAATGTAACAAGCATCTGCTGAGACACTGGGGCAATCCTGGCAAACCACAGTGAATTCACTGAAGTTTTGCAGACCCACTGAACAATTCAGGGGAAATATTTTAGATATCATATTAAACCCAAGTCATGTATATGTACATATTGTACATATTGTATTGTCTCCTATCCAGCTCAAACACATGGGCAATATTGATCACACTGTGCCAATCATGATGCTATACAATTATTTTCATTTGTGCTGCCACAAATAGAGAAATAAAGATAAAAGTGGTACCTCTGGTATGAAACCTAGCTTTTGTTGTTAAGATTATTTCTTTGCCCAGTGACATAAAAGTGATCAGCATGCCATTATGTGGATAAAACAATTAAAAAGTTTCTCAGAACTAACTCTGTCATCTTGGACAGCAAAATTACTGCTGCAAGAAGCCACAAGCACATTTGTTTTCATTATACCCAAATGCATCATCCTCATCAAAATGATAATTTGACAGGGTTTCTTTTTGTTCAACTTACAACAATTTATCCATGTCAGTGTTTATTATCTTACTGTCATGAAAGCTCCTATGCAGACTGCCAGTTCATTATCTATACATGAGTTTAAAGCAGTATTTTTGCCTGATCAGAAATTCCAAGCCACTTATCATTTGGCATTTGACAAAATTATTTTGTAAGAATTCACTTTCTTTTTTTTTTCTTAGAAAGTAATCAGCACTGAATCTTTTCTTAAAATAGTAGCTAGGCAATGCATCTACTGGATGAGTATAGTTTCATTGCAGTACAATGCAATAGTGTCAATGGAATGTATCTTGGAACAAAAATTTTGGCTAGTTGTAATGGAAATAAGTATCAGTTCTAAACCATATTTTCTATTAAGAACTTTTAGAAATTCTCAGATGGCAATTCTTTTGTCCACTTACAAGACTATAAAGCTGGAAAAAAACAGTGGGCTTATTATTAGCAAAACACCAAGATTACTAAATGAGTCTCAGCACAAATCTGAACATTTTAGATATTACCCTGGGCAAGTAACAAAGAAACAGCAAAATATAACAACGAGGATATGGCCATGTAAGAAATATGGAAGACTACATTAGTGACCAGCATTTCACTTATGAGAGAATTAGACTTGTGACTGAAGCTCATTCATTCAAATTTTAAGACCACCTATCTTTAATAAACCCTCTCATAATCTCTGTTGAACATGTTCCTAACTACCACCAACTCCCAGTACATTCACCTTCATAGGATGCTGGCACATATTTTCTAAAGTTGTCTTCATCTTTTCTGACTGAAATTTTTCTGATGTACACCAGCCCTTGACTCTGTTGACCTCAACAGTCGGCAACACTCTTCTCAATGCCCTGTTCTTTCTAGACTTGAGGTTTAACATTTTCTTTTACTTCAAAATATACGCTTGTCTTTGCAGGGGTTCTATAGAGAAATCCCTGTGACTGTGCCCTACAGCTTGCCAGATCTCTATCAGGTATCTTGTTTCCTTGTGCTCCCCTCTCTGGATCTGAAGTCTCTGATCTTAAACCTACACTGCAACTTCTTTGGGCATCTGTCCTTGGTTAGTCTCCCCCACTCCGCTCCCAAACTTTACCTCTTTTGACTTCAAACACCAATGCCTCTAATGCAGGCACATCAACACAAACTACCTCAGATCCCCACCACCTGCATCTTTCTCTACATACATTCCCATCCACTCTCTGACAGCTCCATCTGAATCACTAGCTGATGATGATGATAGTTTAGCTGAAATAAAACTGTGACTCTCCCCACCCTCTCTCTCCAAGTTAGTTTTGCACAAGGTCTTCTGCCATAGCCACAGTGGATAATACTGCCATCCTGCCAATCACTCAAACACAGAAACCGCACATCATCTCCAACTTGGACTTCTCTATAGGTCCTCTCCTAGTAGCTATATGCAACTATTACAGAGCCTTGCTGTTTAGTGCATGAGGCCGTTTTCCCACTCTTCCATACAGATAAAAGTCTTCTCCAAACACAAGAAGTTCTGTCTGAACGTGAGGAAAAACTTTACTATGAGGGTGACAGAGCACTGGAACAAACTGCCCAGAGAGACTGTGGGGTCATCTTCTTCAGAGAAAAACCTGTCTGGATGCAGTCCTGGGGTAATCTGCTCTAGGTGAACCTGCTTTAGCAGGGGGTTGGACTATATGATCTCCAGATGTCCCTACCCCTATCATTCTGTGATTCTGTGAAAAGCAGTGTCAAAACAAACAGGGGCCAGATCCAGAACCTAGAATACTTAAAGGAAATGCTAAATTTTCTTTAATGAGCTTTGACAAAGGTCTGCTTTTATAAAGAAAAACAGACATTTGCTGAAATTGGTCAAGTCATCACAGTAAGAGGCAGAGCACTCCTCCAGTCCCACCACTGAGTTATTCAGCCATTCCCAGACACCTGCTGGCAGTTCTCACTCCTCCTCCCAGCTGCCTTCCTGTAAAACTAACATATTCCAGCTGTTCTGCAGTCCCAGGCCTTAACCCTTGCCTCCCCTTCTTAAGTACTTACTGTCTTCCTTGGTGTCCTCACTTTTCCCAAGCTACTTCATGTCTTGCTCTTTATGCGGCTCTGGGATGAGGCCTAAGAGAGAAGTGAACCATTTAGATTGCAGCATAAAACAAACAAGATCCAAATTAGGATCTTCCTCCTTTGAATTCAACCATGGGAATTCTGGAGGGGTGAATAGCTAAAAGTAATTATCCGGTCTGAATCTGCATATTTTGTAACAAATTGGTATTTTAATTCTAATGACAACATAAAAATAAATTGTAAACAGGTCTTTAGTATTGCCCTTTCAAATTTATATCTTAGGAAACAAAATTAGTCATCACCACCCAAGTTTTACATATATGCTTTGTATATATTTTTCATATATATGTGTGAATATACACTTCCTTATTCTAGTTCTGTAGCAAAATTGCTGCCTTGGTGTATTTATAATATATTATAGCAGATGCAGCCTTAGTACCATTGCCATGTGTTACTGGTCATCATGAGAACCAAGTGAAAAAAAATCTTACTTTTATTTCACTAAACTAACCAAAAAAGCATTAGGAGAATTTTATACGTGTCTTTTTGTCATCCACTTCTTCTCCCAGACAGTGGTTTATACTGATAATCAGATACAGCACACAGAATGAGTACTTATTCCTCAGCTCCATCCATGGTTCCCACCTCTTAGGGGAAAGGTAAATAAGTTCTTGCTGCCATTAATTCTTCAAGAAGATTGCTTCACTCTGCTGCTTTTCAAAACACACTTTCACATCTGCAGGCACTTCGTGTGACCAGGTATCGTAACTGTTTCAGATTGAGGGAACATCAAGTAGAATCTGTCAGTAAGTCAAATGCAGGGAAATAATTGAGCTTCTGAAATGTGAGTCTGGGAGTTGGTGGGGGAAGAACACTTACACTTCTGAAAGAAACCTCTCAGCAGTAAGAGGTCTACAATGACTGTACAGAGGCCAAGTGTCGCACACATTTAAACCCTACCTTGCATTCCAGCTGTTCAGATATGAAGAGTTAGTTTATATTCTTGATGAAGAGCATAACATGAGCCAACAATGTGTGAGTGCCGACGATGACCAGAAAGCCAACCATATCCTGTGCTGCATCAAAAGAAGCATGGCCAGTAGGTCAAGGGTGGCGATTCTCCCTATCTACTCTGCTCTCATGAGATTCCACCTGGAGTACTGCATTCAGCTTTGGAGCCCCCAAAACAAGAAGGACATGGACTGGTTGGAATGGGTGCAGAGGAGGACTATGAAGATGATCAGAGGGCTGGAGCACCTCTCCTATGATGACAAGCTGAGGGAGTTGGTGTTGTTCAGCCCGGAGAAGAAAAGACTCTGGGGAGACCTTATTGTGGCCTTCCACTAACTGAAGGAGGCCTACAAGAAATCTGGGGAGGAACTTTTTACGAGGCCATGCAGTGATAGGACAAGGTAAAAATGGCTCTAAACTGGAAGAGAGTAGATTTAGATTAGAAATTAGGAGGAAGTTCTTCACTATGAGAGTGATGAGACACTGGGACAGGTTGCCTAGGGAAGCTGTAGATGGTCCACCACTGGATGTGCTGAAAACCGGGCTGGATGGGGCCCAGTGGAAGGTGTCCCTGCCTGAGGCAGGGGAGTTGGAAGCAGATGATCTTTAAGATCCCTTCCAGCTCAAAACATTCCATGATTCTGTGACTCTGAATGTTCTGTCTGTTTTGTGACAGACATACACAGTTCATATTACAAAGTCATTAGCTGATATACCTTATTGCAGGACTAATGGACTCCATCCAATTCCTACACACAGAAGCACTTGAGGCTGAAAGTAAAATATACATGAGTGAGAACATTGACTTGCACCTTATTAGAGGCATTTACATACAGAGAGACAGCTATTAAAATTAGAAAGCTGATCCAGCATTCTCTATAAAGACTTAAGACAGCTTGAGAAACACGCTCTGTTATTAGGAACAACAATGTTTGGTGGTCATCAAACATACTAGCAGGTGGCTGAAGTGCACCTGGGCCTAAATCTGAACTTCCATGGATTTGAGAGTCCTTATCAATAAAGTAAAAAATATTAGAATAGCTTTTTTTCACTGTAGAGAAATAGAGCAACAAATAAAAATTGTTCCAATTATGAATTTTTTATCTGTATACAGTATCTACATTCTAATTCTTTAAAAATAGTTTTAAAATTATATATTACTTCTAAGGGCATCAGGAACAGTATGGAAAGTAATTAGAGCATTTTATAGCCATAAGGAGTACTTCAGGAGATAGATGTAGAAAAACAGGGATAAGATAGATTACCTAAAGCATGCCAGAAATAGTTCAGAGATGTTTCAAAATTTAGCAGTTGATTTCTGAAAGAAACAATGAGAAAATATGGGAAATCCTATGCAAACCACAAAGAAAATCCTGTGGAGGAAGTCTTGATCTTCTCTACTGAGCCCATATCTGGAGACTTTTCCTTGCCCCTAAGGAAGCTGATCAATGAGATACAGAATTTAGTTTGGATATTTATTTCTAATTCAAGTATAAACTTGGTTCCTTTTACCTTTTGTACTTTGCTCGGTTCCTTTTACCTTTTGTATTTTTGGGATTTTAGATCCTGCCTCTTAAGCTTTCTGAACTCAGAGGCTATTTGAAACTTTCACTAGAATTTGAATATCTTGTGAAAGAAGAAAGCCGGTAGTGTCTAGACTACAACTGACTTTCAAGAAAGCTAAGATGGCAGTCACATGGGTTTTGGCATATGCTTCGTCTGAAGATGCTAAAATTACACGTCTGAAAAGGCGGAATTGGAGAAGAATTGATTTTAACCCGAGTTACAAATCTCTCTATTTGACTCTTTAGGGAAACAGAAAACATTAATTTCCTGCTCAGCCCCCTTCTTTTTATTGTAATCAGTAGGCTAGTACAATAACCTTCAATTGCCACACTCTTAAAATGGCTGCAGGAAGTCCAAGGTATGGGGAGTGCAAGAGACATAACTTTTGTCTATCTTCTCTTTACCAACTGGTGTCCTTACTGTAAACTAGATTTATGGTGATTATTATATACTTCTAAGTGTAACAGAGATGCTTTAGCAAGCTCTTCCAAAGCAATGTATCAGCTTGCAAAAGGTAAGCTGATCAGTCTTTCAAAGTATAGAGAGTGCAAGTTGATAAGTAAAATGTTTAGAAGTATTTAAAAGACCTGATCTCTGGGCTAGCTGGCATTTTTCTGAAGATATTTTCTAATTTTTTTCTTAGATGGCTTCAAATGGTGATTTGGGCAGCTGGAACCTGGGGGCATATTTGCTTCATTACATATGTTATTTTGTCAGCTGGAGATGATTTTTTGTTAATATACAGATGGACACAGAAAACCTTCAAAGACCTTACAAATATATTTTGTTTTAAATGTAAATACCACCCTGGTATCATTAATAGCCAAGCTATCATGTTTCTCTTAGCATTCTACACCTTATATGCCAATAATCTCAGGGCTTTATTTTGCCCTATATAAATTTTCATTAAGCCTGAGGAGGGCTCTTTCTGTCTTTCCTGACTGATTCAGGTTTAATTGGCCTCTAAGGATAGTAAGCTGCTTGAGGGTTCTTTCAGAATCTGTGTTCCTCTGCTTCTTTGCCAAATATTTTTTTTTATTTCATCTAGCAATTTCTTTCTACCAGCTCTTTTCCCCATTTTCCCTGCCGAGACAAAGCTGCTACATTTTTTTCTCTCATTATATTTTATAAGCTCTCCCCCATCAGTGTTCTCAGAAAGAACATTGTTTTTGGGTAGTTCCACCTTTTCTGTCAAAGGCTATTGTGATATATCCTACAAAAAAAGTTTACTCGGAAGATTTTTACTATTTGTCTAACCGAATCTCCAAAAATAGATGTGTGGGCTGACCATGCCATTTAATCTCTTTCCAGCAAGGCCAAACCAAGTGTAAGGAAGTCAGAACATAATGGAATCTAAGACTGAGTTGGTGTAAAAGGAAGAGAAAGCCCAAACTGCTCTCTTATATAAGGAATTCAAAATTATAAAAAAAAAAAACTTTTTTTTTTTTAATGTTTCTTAATACTTGTATAGGATTGTTGGAGTTTTTTTACTCTTCTTTCTATCAGAGAAGACTATGATTCTGATATGATTTCTTTTAAACAGAATTAAGAGTTTTACTGTCATTGTGCATTTTCCTGATTTTTCATTTTCTTCTGTCTGGGGACAGAAGCCTCCATTTCAGCAATATATTATTTCCATAAACAGCACTGAATCTATTATTTGCTTGCCATACCTCTAATTGTGAAATCACAAATAGAGGTATGGCAAGCAAAAGAGGTCATTTCAGAAATTGTCCCATTCTGCAACAGTAATTAGCAGATTTCTAAGCTGGTAGCTCACAGTTTGCTTTTTTGGGCTGCCTTTGTAGCCACTACTCCTCTGTTCCTCTATAGAGCTTTATTTATTTGACAAACTTCCAACCATAAAGTTTGTGGCAGTCAAAGCCATCTCTCTTTTCCTAGATGATCACAACATTCAATTTAATGGCCATTTCATATGGCTGAGTACTCAGAGAGACAAGCTTAGCCTGAGATGGATTCTGATCTCCCACAGACGATACGTTTTTTCAGTAGCGTACACTACAAATTTTGAAACATGGCATTCTCAAAAAGGCTCTCATGTTCATGTCATTTGCTGATGTTCAAGAACCTTTAAAAATGGAAGACACAACTGTTCCAGAATTTGGTGTAGTTCTGGATAGTGAAAGCAGATATTGCATCAGGAGGAGTCTAGCTAAAGTCAGTAATTTACTATATAGCATTTTCTCTGTCTAAGAACTAAAAATTGCATAGAAAGGCTAAAAATTTATACTTTGCACTTTCTATAACAGGGAGAGGGAATAGAGGAAAGACCCCAGTGGGATAAAAAAGAATGGGAGAGAAATAACAGGGAGTGAATAGAGAAATAAAACATTAAGACAGAGAGATAACTGATAGGAGGAGTCTACTTCTAGCCCAAATATGGTTAATGCTTCCTATTAAAGCATCTGTGTCAACACCTTCAGTGAAATTCTGCATCCACTGCACACCAAGGGGGACAAGATCGCAGGCTTTGAGATAAACCTCAAAAAAATGGAGAGATGTTTAAGACTGCCATTAGAAGGCTTTCTGTCATCTTTCTTGAAATGAAAAGAATGAGAGAGAAGAGAATGGAAGTAAATAGTTAAACAGTTTCATGCAAGTGTTTATGTTTACCTGTTTGAAGAGAAGCAGGAAAGCATGTTCTTCTAGCTCAGCTGCATACTCGTAATTAGTCTTGGACCCTTTCACTACTTTTGTCTTCCTCAGTACATGCATAATTTTCATGCTCCAAAAAATGAGAATCTAAGATAACAAGCAATATTTCTTTGCCTTAAAATAAAGTTTACATATACAAAGGATATCATAGAATCATTAAGGTTGGAAAAGACCTCCAAGATCATGAAGTCCAACCATCTATCCAACATTATCATGACCACTAAACCATGCCCTGAAGTGACAGGTACACATATTTTTGTGAACACCTCCAGGCATGGTGACTCCACCACCTCCTGGACAGTCTGTTCCAATGCCTAATGACTCTCAGCATAGAAATTTTTCATAATGTCTAGTTTAACCTACCCTGGCACAACTTAAGCCCATTTCCTCTTGTCCTATCACTAGTTACTTGGGAGAAGAGACCAACACCCACCTCAATAAAACCTCCTTTCAGGTAGTTGTAGAGAGCAGTAAGGTCTCCTCTCAGCCTCCTCCCGACTAAACAACCCCAGTTCCCTCAACCACTGCTCATAAGACATACTCTCAAGATCTCTCACTAGCTTTGTTGTCTTTCTCTGGACCCACTCCAGCACCTCAATGTCTTATATATTGAAGTATAGACGAAGAGAAGCCCCACATCACCTGATGAGCATCAAATACCATACCTTTATCTCAGCCCAGTTTTGAAGACTTGAGATTGCAGGATCACATTTCACTCATCTGGAATGCACAAATCTTCTGCATACACTAAACTGACAGATCACAAACTGTGCTGTCACATATAGAAACTAAACAAGAAAGTAGAAAAATTTTGGCCTCTGTGGTCTTCTTTAGTCTTAGATTAAGTGGAGGTTAAAATATACTCAAAGAGAAATGTCATTTTAAATAGCAGGGATCACTAATGTGTGCTGAACAGTACACTTGAAAAAAAAGTCACATTTTGTGTGCACACACCAGTCTCTAAATGTACAGGCTGCAAACTGTTTGCATTTGAGATCTCAAATATGTGGGGGTTTTGGTGGGGGTTTTTTAACTTAGATAATTTATTAATATCTTTTTTTAAAAAAAATGTTGTAATCTTTTACAGCCGTTTACACGGTCTGGCCCTGAAATCTGCAATCTTTTTACAGTATCTAGTGCCAAATTTAAAAACTAGTCTGTTTCTAAAGTATGGAAAAACTCTGTGAGAAAATCTATAGCCTTTATTCAAAATGTGTTTTCCTTTACTCATGTTTATTTTACTGTAACACTGAACTGAGCTTTACTGTGGCAATCCCTCACTTTTGTCGTAACAGCAGATGTGACCCTTTTCAAAACAAAAGCATTTTTTTAAGCAATTAAATTTTAAAATAATTTGTATATTTCATTATATTTTGTAATAAAAGTGAGAATGTGGGATTTTTTCCTAATTGCACAGGTCTTATTGTATGAAATTATATAGGTAATATAATCTTGGACAGATTTAAAAACCTATATGATGACTGGACACTAGACATTCACAAATAGTTGTTTTACCGTAGGTAACTTTCATAGACATAAAAATCCCTGGCAGTCACATCAGGCTGTGATTAACTCTTCTCCCTCTTTTGACGTGTTCAACATTCAAAAAGTAGAGTCCTCAGTTTGTTTTTTCACAACGTCTCTCTCTCATAAGCAGGACAGAACAAAGTTTTTACCATTTCTACCCCAAAGTTTCTGCCTCCCACTAACAGACAGGAAACATCTGTTCCTCTTGCTTGAAGAGGCAGGAGGAGCAAAGGGGCTTCTAAGAAATTTGGAGAGCTGCGGAAGTGGTGAGGCTTTAAGTGAGGCTGAAAATGAAGACAGTGAGAAGATTAATGCTGGCAGATGACAGTTCACCTTGTTTCCTCTGACTCCTGAAGCTGGAGCTCATCTGTGATTGGTCTGTGTTCCCACTCACTATTGTTTGGTATTGTACATGTATAGAGAGGGAAAACTGTAAAATATGGCAGATCCTCCAATCCTCCTGCATTTGAAGTATTTCTTAGAGCTATTCCTTCCTCTGAGGACTGTTAAGACTTCCAGGGAAAACACTTCCGGCTCCAGATCTCAGATGAGTAAATACATATTTGGACGTACAAAAAAGCTAATTAGCACAATTGAAAATGGTACTGTTTTAATTCTTCAGGTAAATACTGACTGCAGGGGGTGATTTTTATTTTTATTTTATTTTTTAAGAAATCCCCAAAGGATATTACTTATTTGACATTAAGTATTGATATAATTTTAAAAGTATTATTTATGGAAAAGACTTGAATAGCTCCTTTGGAAGCATTTCAAGCTGTTAAATAATTATGCATTTTGGATACATTACATTTAGTAAAACCATCTACAAATGTACATGGGAAAATTATGACTAAATCCTGTTATCTCAGATGGCAGCTTTGGCACAAATAACCCCAGATGGAATTCTGGATTTAAGCCAAGAACATAAGGCGCTGGCCTGCATATGACACCCCCTCACAGCAGCAGTGACCCTCTTCTCTTCTCACTAGCAGAGCAGCACATCAACGAAACTCCGCTTAAAAATGAGTTCAACACTGACAAGGGTCGCTGAAAAACAAGGCCCGAAACCACATGCTTGCACCCTTGGGCCACACTGCCACCAGACCCATGACACCCTCAGCCCCACGTGCCACTTGTGCTGCCTAGTAATGATGAAGAGGCAGCGGGGAGCTCAGGACTGGAGTGCCCGCCCTACTGCTAGGCCAGGGATACCCTGCTGCAAGCAAGACCTGGGCCAGCCCTTGGGGCTGGTCTCCAAAATAAATGATGTTACTCAAATTGTACCGTGTATGTGTGTGCACACATGCCTGGGGAGGTGGATGTGAAGGAGTCATGGCCATGGACATGCTGGGCTATGGAGTTGTGTGGAGGTCTGTGGGTGCTCCACTGGGCATGAGTGTCCCTATGGGGCCCGGGCCTGTGCTGCCATCACAGGCTGGCTACAGCCTTCTTGTATGGCAAGAGAGCTATGGACAGCTGCTCTAACCACAGCAGACAAACAGCTTATGTGACGGGGAAATAACCTCTTTCTCAGACAATAAAATAAAGCCAACATGAAAAAGAGCTAGGAAGGCAAAGAAGCTTGATTTTGCCACAGTCTGATCCACCTACAGCCCCTCTGAATGGCTGTGTTTACACTCATCTAGAACATGGACCCCGAAGGTTTCAGTGGGGGGACCCATGATTAGGACCTATAAATTATATCAACTCTTATTATTGTGTATCTTCACAGCCTTCTGCAGCCCTGCTCTAAGTCACTTGTCTCACTGATCTGTTCCTACCTCTTTCCCACCACCGTCATTTTGTTCTCATGTTCACAAGTCTTCCTACCAGCCCATAAGCAGTGCCACAAGAGCATTCTTATTAACTGTTCAGTCCCTGGTATTAACAAGCCGCTTGTTACCAGCTTGTTTACCTGAGGGTCTTCCTCCCCACAAGCTAGTGCTGCTCTTAAAAAATACGGCCTTTCTCTGCTGGGTGGTCAGAGAAGAACATTTGCATATTACTACTTTGCAGACTTTGTTTTCCTTAATTTCAAAATATGCAACTCTTAAATTTTCTTTGTATGGGCCATTTTATGTCCCAGTGATCACCAGCTGTGGTATTTAACACACATCTTGTAGCTGGCTAGGACTGTCAGAGACAGGGGACACTTAACACTGAAGTGAAGGATAGGTTTTTACTAACAATCATTTCTGGCTTCTGGGTGAAAATGAAGAATCTTCAAATAACATTACCTCCACACACACACATATACAGAGAAATGTAAATCTTATAAACAACACAGTACATCATATTGTGTACCTATATATATAATTATGTACACATTTGACAACTATTTTGCAAGCACAAGAGCTGATGCACTGTGCAAAAAAAGGCATGCAGTACAATTCTAAGCAAAAGGACAACTTCACTGCTGCAAAACCACAAAATCACACTCAAGAGCTTCTTACTCTTACCTTCTCCTGGCCTCCACTTCCCGTGGCCTCTTGGACATCTCAGGAATTGGGAAGGACAAACACATAAGTGCAAGACAAGTGGAAGGCTCCCACAGACAACTGTTCCACGGCCGGAAAGAAGTGTGGTCAGGTCCTTGTGAAAAATTACTGAACCCATCTGGAGCAATACTTCAGGCGGCACAAAGCACCTACACGTTTTAGATTCTAGCAGACATCTTATAGCTATGGATTATAGGAAAGATTTACCAGGATACACTGAAGTAGTGATGAATGGCAATTCTGGAGCATCTAGGTGGCCTTTTTATAGAAAATATCACTGCCAGGTAAGAGCTGAGTCAGCCACATCAGCTTCTTCTGCCCTGTTCTACAGTACATAACCCACACTTCTGGTGGTAACACTGGTGGCAAAAAGTTGAAGGAAAAGACATCCACCTGCTCATTAGTTCTTTAAGTAAAGGAATTAAGAACCAGTCAACAGGTGACCATTAGAGAACATATTGGAGCTTTCCTGAAATCACTGTGAAGGCTTATCTTTCTGATTCCAGCATCATAAAATGCTTCAAAGCCTGGTATTTATCGTTCAGACAAGTTGAAAGAACTCTGTGGAGTCTTCTCACAGAGAAGTATCTGAATCTTCAAACCAGAAAACCTGCTCCTCATAGGTTTTTCAGTGATTATATCGTTTTTAGTCATATTGCCCCTTGCCTGGTAAGTAGCAATGATTAAAACCTCTTGTCCTCTGCAAGAATCAGTAGTAGTTTCTAACTTGCAAGGATCAAACCATTCGTTCATTCAGGAATGATCCCAAGAATACACAGATTATAGTAAGTGTTACATACAGGCCTTGTATTTGAAAATAAGTACCCTGACTGTTGAAATTGGTAACATAGGTTGCTTTCAAGCTCATGCTCTCTTGCAGAACCAATTTTAAGGTCCTCCTTAATTAGCGATTATGTCAGACTGCGAGAGATACAAAACATTCAAGGATTGTACCAAGAAACTATACAAGTGAGGAAGCTGATGTGAAAATAAATGTGTAATGCTACAGATTTTACCAATAAGAAGCAAGAAGCACACTAGGCAGCCATCATCAGAAACCCATGAAGAGCTGATGCACAGATAAACTCAGAAAGCCTCAGAATGCACAATTTTTACTTGATATCACAAGTTGCTAGAGTGACCACAAAAGAAAGTCATGAAGTAACAACGATCCTATACCAGAAATCTTACACTTGGGCTCTGGAGGTGAGCAGAGATCCTTCAAAAAATCGCTACCAGCCAACATGTGAACATGCACAGGAGTGTTCTCAAATAGGAAACATTACAGCTGCAAGCCATGAGGCACCAGCCCTCCGACTACAGGCTTTCCATCCAACTTTTTCCTGCGCATTCCCAGATTTGCATTCTTCCAAAACTTATACCTTCTGAAGCTTCCTAACAACAAAATACCCTTTTAAAACTTGTGCCACCTAAATATGAATTAGAAGTAGCCACTTGCATTGAAGTTGCAAGAAATAAAACAATCTCATCTTCATCAGTAAGGCATCAAAACCCTTGTAAACCAAACACCTTGATCCAGAGGTGAGTATCTGTGAACAGGTTGTTCCATAAAACTTTTGAAATGCAGTTTATTATGAAAGAAGCCCTCTTCCCACCCTCTTAAAACAACACACTAATATAGCTACAAGTGAGTAGAGAGAAGATTAGAAATGGAATTTATACAAACATGCTCTGTGAAATAGAACAGGTATGGAAACCAAGCTCATTCACCTGTCTAAATACAGTGGATTCTGCAGATGTTCAAATACTGACAACACCCATGGAACGTTTCAAGGCTAAGCAGACTGTCTTCTCTCCTAAGCTGATGTTCTTGGGACTTCCCAACCAATTTCACTCTCTTATTTATTAAATAGAAGATTAAGCTGCTGATGAATTAACTCCATTTTCTCTGTATCTGTCAATTCTTGCTGCTCTGAATCGCAATCTTTTTTTTTTCCATTAAACTTCAATTGCAGGAAATCTTCCCTTCACAACTTTTGACGGTTCTCTCATTTCTACGCTAAACTCCATCTGGTTTAATCTAAATTATCTTGCTCTGTCCTCTGGCCATTCGATACTCAGAGACTTCAGACTTCACAAATACAAGATTTTTCTCTATGGCATTATATAGAACCATCACTCTCTTTAGTCTCACAGTTCTCCCTGGTCTTTCTTACTCCATCTAAAGCCTCCCTTTCAGGCACAGACCCTTATCAAGACTGTCTCTATTGTGGCATAGAAGTGTCAGGGGACTTAAATGCAACTTTATTTTCACATTCTAAAGGATAGGGCCTATGTTTCCTTTATGCCCTGCTCAGCGTAAGGTCAGGAAAACCCACCACTACACCAGCATAATTGAGAGCACACACATGTCCGTGCACATAGAGATGGTTTAGGGTTTTTTGCGAGTGAGGAGGTGTATTACCATCTCCTTGCCCAGAAGGAAACACCACTTCTACTTTCCACCATCTAGCACAAAGTAATAAAACTTCTCAGGCTATCAAGATGTATTATGAAATTACACCTTGTTAGTTAACAAGAAGTACAGTAAACTCAAGTCAAAAGAAAAAAAAATAGTGTTTTATTAACTACCACACTGTTATAATACACTTTAAACGTACAATAAGGTAGCCTTTAAATTTGAGGTGGTTTTAAGAGTAACAAATGAACAGATTTCCAAATGTTTGTAAATAGGTGAACTGCAGTAATTATTGTTGTACATTTTTTGAAAATGGTATAGCACTTACAGACTGGCTATATAACTTCATTTTGTACATTTCTTCTATAATTGAAAATATAAACAGTAATTAAAAAATAAAAAGAAAATTCAGCATAATAAAAAACATATAGGTTTTATCAGTTAAATGTACTGGATACATACAATTTTTAAGGGAAGAAGCAAAAAAGGAAAGATGGCTGATATTTAAATGCAGATTGACTAACCAAAAACTAAACAACAAACAAATAAAAACCTCATAAAACCCCTAGTTCACTATGACTATATCCATATGTTTGGGAGTACTGTCAATATGGAAGTGATTTTTCTGTTGTATTTGCATATGTTATATTTTACTGGTAATTTACATGATGGCTTTTAAGGCCCTGGCAGACAGATGTTTTTTTTGAAAAATAGTTGATAAAAATCACTGCTGAGACGCAATACACCTTATTTTTGGTCCTCCAATGTTCAAAGGAAGGGATATACTCCACTATAACATTTGCCTTACCACCCAAATGCCTCAACCTATACATTTTTTTAAACATTTTAAGCTTTTTAAACGTTGGTTATATTGCCCACCTTGGTTATTGAAAGAATATTAACAAGACATCGTTTTGGCAAATTAAATCTTAAACATGGCTTTTCAATAGGATTTCAAAGGTGACTATCCCTAGAGTTCCATGTTAAAATGTAGTTTTCAAAATCTTACAAGAGTAATGCTTAAAATATTGTACATCGTTAACCTAATTAAAATAATTAGCTTCAAAATGACAAGTTGATGAGCTAAGTAAAGCCTACACTATGTAACATTTGCTTGGAAACTTGATTTGTCAGTTATGCATAATAAAAATTCCAGTCATCAAGAAAATTACAAAATTTCTTTATCATAACATGATTTCTTTTCACTCATCAACTTCTTTTATCTTACAATAGATAAATACCAACATGTTCTCTTTTTTTTTTAATTTTTTTACACTAAACCACACAGGATTGATGCATTTGGTTAGACTACCAGTTCCATCGTTAAATTTTTTTTTTTTTTTTTTTAATATAACTTGGTAAAATTTCATCTCTTCTAGATTCCAAAAGTACCTACAAAACCCATGCAATTTTACCATTTTAATATACTATGGAATATCATACAAAGTAAGGCATTTCAGTGTCATGTATAACCAAGTTACTGTCAATCCAAAAATTTTTGCACATCAATAAAAAGATATCTAAGAACTTAGGAACAATATTCTTCTCACTACTGTATAAAAATAACCACAATTAATAGGTATCTTGTGTAATATTTACTCCATTGTCTCGTTTCCCGAAACTGTGACAAGCTGTAAAGGTATTTCAGTGTTGGTAAGAATATCCTGATTGCTGGTGCCAGATGTATTAACAGTTCCTATTCCTGAAACAGAACCTTGTTGAATATTTGCAAGGATAAGTGTTGTTCCTCCTGCAGTAATCAAAGTATCATCAGGTGTTGCTTCTACTGATGCCAGCACTGTACTGCTAGAGTGAATACCTTTTTTATTCTGATGTGTTTTAATGTGTTTGGCAAGGTGGTCACTTCTCATAAAGCGTTTTGAGCATTCTGGACAGACAAATTTCTTCTCACCTGTCACAGAAGATAAGAAAAAAAAAAGGTTTTCAAGAACATTAAGAATATCACAAGTAAACCAAAAACTGGAATAACTTATTGCCTTTAAGAGTCTGAATTCTAACAACTGAAGAAAGTGATCCAATATGATGAACTTGCGCACTGAATGTCTAGACACCTGAAGAAATCCTTTAAAAGAACAGATTTATTTATCTATGTCTCTCTGTGTTTGGGCAGATCTTTCAGGCAAGCTGAAGAATATTGCCATCTGATATCCTCAGGCTCCTTAGTTTCACTGCAATAAATAACTTTTCACCAATAAATAACTTTTACGAGCAGAACAAATCCTGCCAAGCTGTGGTTAGGAAAGACTATGTGAGCTCCTGCAGAATGACACTTCAGATTGATGGACAAGATCATAGAGTAATTCATGTTTGAAAGGACCTCTGGAGGCCTCTAGTATGATCTCTAAGCTGAGGCAGCTATAAGGTCAGACCTGCTTGCTCAGGAATTGGTCCTGAAAACCTTTAAGGATGGAGACTGCAGAACTCTCTAGGCATCCTGTTCCAGTGGCTGTCGTCCTTACAATGGAAGAGTTTTTATTTATATTTGGTCTGAACCTTTCATCTTGTGCCTGCTGTCTCTCATCCTTCCACCAATGCACCACCATGAAAAGTCTGTCTTTGTCTTAATGGTGGCCTTGCAGGTACTAGAAGGTTGTTATTAAGCTCCGCCCTGCCCTCAACTGTTCTCTTTGTGCATCTGAAGCAGTCCAGTTCCTACAGCCTCTCCTCATAAGGCAAATGCTCCAGATTCCTGATCATCCTTTAGTGAACACAATCCTGTTGGATCCATGTCTGTCTCATACTAGGGGCTTAAAACTAGATTAAATGTTCTAGATTCAGTCTAATCAGAGCTAAAGGGTGGATTGCTTCCCCAGAACTAGTGTCTCTGCTTCTGTTGATTTAGGCCTGGCCATCTTTGCTGCTGTCTCTCGCTCACTTTCTGGTTGTGTATCGAAACTCCCAGGTACTTTTCAGTAGTGCTGCTTTACAACTAGTCAGTGCTTAGCTTGTGTTACTGCAAGGGTTAATTCCACCCCAGGTACAATACTTTGCATTTAACCTTGCTGAATTTCATATGGTTCTGACCAGGCCATTCCTTCAGCCCCGGTTCCTCTGAATAGCAGCCTTGCTCTCACATGCATTGACCTCATATTGGTGTCATCAGCAAACCTAAGGAAAGTGCACACTGTTGTCTCCTCCCAGTCAGTGCTAAAGATGTTAAAACAGGTCAAAGGACAGATCCCCGGCAGTCCTCTACTTTTTGTCAGTACACTGGGAGCCATTAACCATACCACCAGAGCCAATCTTTTTTTTTTTTTTAACCCATGTGGCTGTCTATCCAGACAGACTGTAATGTCCCAGTTTGAGTTCAAGCATCCACCATGTCTAACAAAAGCACAGCAATTATTGTCTTTTTTTTTTAATAGTCTCATTTTAAAAGGTAAGCAGCCAGGAGAATGTAATTATGGGTTCAGTTTGTAGGAAAATAGGTAATACAGACAATAGAGTTGAAAAAAGCTGCTCCTTGAAAAGGAGGAACATCTAGACTAATTAATTTGGTTTAGACAAAAGGAGAAATGTGAACATGGAGTCTGTTAGGGGTGGTCCAATTGTGAAACTAGAAAATGTAGAATGATGCACCATTACACGCTCTCCTTGATTTTGTGAATGGTTTCTTGGACATATCACCCTCTATTTTTATTTTGCTTTTTTAAAGTAAGTGAATATTATGGAAGCTTTAAGCTGGAACCAGCAGTTCCAATCTAGTTCAAATGAAATGTATTGCTGAACCTGAATCAAAGTATTCTGATTAAGCTATAAGAATTATTAGCTTAAATGTCAGTTCTGAATCAAAAAAGGTAGCTGTTTTTTCTCCTCATACCTACCAAAGAAATCGAAGGTATACAGAGCATTAAGTATTAGCTGATTTTAGAAAAACCATGCTACATTAAAGTCAATATAAGACAAAGATCTGTTCTCCACTTAAAAGGTATTTATCCAAGCCCTCTCCATTACATGTCTTTACTTAAATGCATCAAAATGAAAGACTGAAAACCTGTGTGCGTTCTTCGGTGTCGCTGAAGCTCATCGCTGCGAGTGAATCTTTTGCCACAGAACATCCAATTACAAACAAATGGACGCTCTCCAGAATGCCAGCGGAGATGAGCTCTCAAATGCGAAGTTTTCCCATATACTTTGCCACACCCTGGTATGTGACAAATGTGTTGCTTCTTTTTTCCCAAGTTGGAGCCTCTGTCAAAACAAAACAAAACAAAACAAAACAAAACAAAACAAAACAAACAAACAAACAAAAAAAAAAACAAAAACACAACCAAAAAAAAAACCCAA
>VWZY01009254.1:235589-261945 GCA_013399075.1 Chloroceryle aenea
AAACAAAACAAACAAACAAACAAAAAAAACAACAAAAACACAACCAAAAAAAAAACCCCAAACCCAACAACAACAACCAAACAAAAAATAAAACAAATAAAACATAAAAAAAAAAAGAGAAGTTATTAATTCTAATACAGTTCTCCTAAATATTGGTTGCACATTTAAGTGGGGTTATGTAAACCAACAGATCTGCAAACAAACACAAGCGGCTTCCCATTTTTGTTTCAAATACAATCAGAGCCCAGAACACTCCACAAGAAGCTGGAACTAAATTCTATAATGCCATCCTGATTCTGCACCAAACTATAAATTCCACAGCATGTGAAATTTAAATGTAATCTTTAGCACATATAAAGTGTAAACTTTAGCAAGCATACATGTATATGAAGTTGGAAACACAGTCACTACAGCAGTTTGTACTACTTTGATGTAACTTCTCCCAGATTCAGTTTTTTACTGTACCAAAGGCAGTTTTGGCAAAGAAAAACACAAAAGACTGAAATTGCCAAAATAGAAACTGGAGATTTTTGCGACTGGGAAGAGAACAGATGGGCCTTTTGGCATCTTGGGGAAACCTGAGCAGCAGTTTGGGATTGGAGGACAAGCATACTAACCTGTATATTTCCACTAAATGGGTTGGCAGTGAAACAGCTGATCTTGCTGACTTTTAAACTGATTTCTTGGCATTTCAGAAAAAAAACAAAACAAAAAACCCAACAACAAAACATCTAAATGAATACATAATTCACAGATAGAATAATCCAGATTGTTGAGCTTGGGCCTATTTTAAGATGCTACCTCACTGAAATGGTAGGTGATTGATTCAGGTGAATCCCAAATCCAACCTAACTTTTTACTAAAAAAAAAAGAAAAAAAAAAAAAATCACCAGAAAGAGAGTGAAGAGCCTCTGAAGACCTATCTGAAGAACTATAGAAAGAGATCAGTCTGGCCAGCACAGGGCATCATGATTGATGTTAGCCAATTTAAGTGTTTGCTGCTGCTGAAAGGGGCACACCAGGGAATAGATACGGCTGACAACTCAGCTATATGAATGGTAAATGCTGGTATGTGGGAGGAGATTGGAAAATGCAGCCAAGCATCAGGCCACCTTATTCATCAGCAATGTTAACTTAGAATAGATTAAGTGGATTCTGAAATCAGTCTCAGGCACTCCATCCTCCATGACTGATATATAGCATCCTCAGTTGTCTCCCCAGGGCAATTTTTATCCTAAAATTCAGTTCTCAACTTCTGGTTAACCATCTAGTGGCTGAAGGATTTGCCAAGCAACCATTAGACCTACATTTTCATCCCTGCATTCAGAACAATTCTGGTTTACAACTAATGAGGTTTCAAAGTAAACTGTATATAAACTTTAAGGAGCTAGCACTTGGAACAAACATTTCTGAATGGACACAGAAATTGACTCTAAAAACTCACAGAATCTGAAGGGAATTCCAACTAAGCACCTATAATATTCCAAAAGCAAGATGATAGAATCTAATTAGGTTCTAGAAAATGTTTCTAAGAAGTCTCAATGTAAATCAGTCTTCATAGTACTTCATTAGTCATTTTGTCTCAGAAGAAAAAACTATCACTTTTACATACTATTTGTCATGACAATGTAGGTTTTGAATTCGGAATAAACTCAACTGCAGTAGAATTAAGAAGAGTTCATTCAGAAGGCTTTTGACCCCACTGTGGTAGCAGTACACTCATATAAGCCTATGGTTATGGCAACAGAAGAGATGCTGCTTATCCATCTAATTTTGGGAGGTTAATTGCCAAGCCTCAATCCTCAGCCTCATAGAAAGTTCACCTGCCTGTTTTAACAAGCTTGTTCATAAATTTCATGCAAAGAGTTCTCTGACATATGACCTCCCATCTTAAACTCTTCCACCATTGTTAATCTCAGCAAGAATACTTTTGACTGAATTTTCCTTTTCCAAATGTCCCAAATGAAGATCACTTCACTGGACCAGGACAAATACTGCCTCTTTTTAAGTTTCCTACCTCTGCTGAAATACCCATTTTTGGTAACCTTTGCTATGTAAACTGTCAGGTTCACACTCTTCCATGGCTTTCCCACAAGCCAAGATTAAAAAGCAAAATTAACTATAAAGTCAGGTGTTTAACTTTGTACTACGCCACCTACAAAAAAGTTCAATATTCAGAAGTTCTGAATATTGATCGAATCTCAAAGGTGTCTTTAGATAGCCTGCTTTCTTTTCTAGCTTCTCAGCCTCTGTAGATGTCTAGGCCATCATATAAAACTCACTGTACCTGTAACAGTTCCAGTAGCATTCATCTGTCAGACCTAAATACCCAAGTCTTTGAGCTCCAAGGAAAAAATTTTCTGTATTCCTCCTTTTACCTTACTGCAACCAGTTCCACAGTTCTCTGGCTCTACATTCACCTTCACCTAATGATTCTATTCCAGACAGCTTTTCTTCGGGTCCTCATGTTTGGTGAGTCACGGCATTATCAATTGCAGTGCAAGGCAACAGAATGTCCATGGCTCTTCTCCATTATACAGTCTTGGTAACTGAAAGAATTCTCCACAGGATTCCACTATCCTGTGTCTTCAATTGCCTGTCCAACTCCACATAACCCTAAGAATTGCTCAGCCTGTGCTTATTTCAAAATGTATTCCTGCATTTTGGAATATATTTCTGTACACAAAATATCTTTTTCTATTAGGTATTTCATCCTCACACCTTATCCAAATATAGTATAGCCTTCCCCTCCACAGCAATCTACACAGTTATTTTGTAACTTTGCCTCAAAAGTTAGTTTCTTAGGACATGAAATCACATCAAAATTCCCTTAGAATAATTTTAAGATTCTCAAGTCAATTATTTGCAGTTGCATAACTGCACCACTAGTCTAGACTGAAGGAAACCAAGGTTCAATTCATGTCCAGTTTACTGCACACAGGTGGCATGTGCAATTCTAAGCACCTCACAAACTGGTGACGGAATTCCATAGTGGACTCTGAAGTTCAAAGTGAAGGGAAAGTTAGGGATCCAAAGAACAAAATCTGCAAGACGACTATGAATAAGTACATTTATTCTACACAGCTTCACATATGCATCTGTATATTTACTTCATGTGTGATCTAAACTGACTGGATAGGAGCCAAATTCTATCTGGACACTTTGCAGCTGTGGCAGTCTGGCACTATGCCCTAACGCACCATGCTAAGAGGCCTTTCTTGCTGCACTGGCCAATAACCATACGCCGAGTAAAAGGATATGACTCAGGCCTGCTCCTTCACTGGAGGCTTCAAATCAATTAATATTTAAGTCTTTTCATAGTACATCTTAGCCTTATGAAGATCCAAAACCATGTTTCTCAGTATCCATGCAGAATCTAGCAGTTTCAGCAGGAGACACATTCATCCACTGAGAAACTGGACTTTCAGTCCAGCAGTATTTTCAGGAGGAACATCAAGTATTTCAAGGGTAACACATACACTTATTAGTTATTTTAAGCATCTGTACTTCAGACCTATGTACCCAAAGCAGTACTGAGAAGCACTGTTCCTCTATAGCTACAGACAGTAGTAGTTACACCTCCATGTAATTCCAGATGCAATTGAGAGGAGGGTGAAATCTCTAGATGTAAATCAAAGGAAGGTGAACTTTCCACTTAACTTCAGACACCATACAGTCTGTTTGGGATCACAGTCATTCCTTGAGGTACTTTTATCTCGCTCTCTACTTGCTTAACCCCCATTTACTATATAAGCTTGAGGCTATAAGGTTTTAATTTACCTAATACATCATCCCCTTCCTTTCCTACCTTTCCCCCATCATGCAAGGTAAAAATAATACGAGATTCCTAGTTCACAGAACTGGTATGAACAGTAATTCTTTAAAGACTGCCATGTAGTCTAATTCTGTCTCAAGAGTCAAAAAAAACCAACAAAAGCTCACAATACAAACCAGAAAGAACCCCTCAACTCCCCTTTGCATCCAGAACACAGAAAAGACAAGAAATGCCAAAACTAAGAATACACAAAAGATGAAATTATGAAGAAGTCTGCATATGCAAAGCCATGTACTACTTGCTGTTCCTACTCCACTTACTGCATAGGAGGGATAGTATTCATTGAGTGTATTCAGCTTTTTCATACTGAGTTAATGCACTTTTCTTGTCTTACTCGTTACATATTATTTATGTACTATCTTAAATACAGCATGATTCATTTCCCCAGGTTTTTTTTTCCTCATGGACACTCACAACACTTATAGTACCTAAGCAATTCACAAACATTAATGAATTTATCATCTTAAAACACTCCTGTGTAGTGAACTTGAACTAGTACAGTCATTTCATACATCCAAATATGAGGTAGAAAGAGATTAAGGCCAAAACTGTCAGACACCCACCAGCTTGAGGTGTCAAGTTCAATATAGCAGAAGCACATTTTCTTAGAGTACTGTAGATGTTTACAATTCAGCTCAATTGACTTCTTTACAGGAATGAACTCAGTACTTTTGCAGTGGAAAAGGTGGGTGGATAGACAAACATCTCCAAAACTTCAGAGCCCTGTTGCTGCAGTCCCCCATACCTCATTCCCTAAATGCCTTCCAGTTTCTGCATTAAGTGAATCAGGTGCCAATCATTACACAGCCCTGATTCACTCCCTGTGCATCATCCACCCCATCCACTGAACGGCACTGGGGTCATAAGAAAAAAAATAGTATGCAGTCATCTAATTATAAACCAAATGATAATTCATATGTAAAAGGGATTAAGGTTGCCCAGGATAACTTAATTTCAGCATTTGCTAGTTTCCAAGTTCTCAATTTTGCAACCATACCATTTTAAGAATTGTGAGTGCTATCTTAAGAAATTTATAAAAGCAAACATCCTATTATCTGAAACTCCACAACTCATCAGCAGAGTTGAAAGACAAATCAAAACTCAGAATTACAGTACTAGAGACAAACAACTAACTGTAGCAGCTATGGAACATGACCAACATGTATCAGAGGAAGAAGGAAAATATTACTCCAAGTGGGCTTACTCCTTTTTACTACACTTTGAAGGAATTCTACATTCTCATGGGAAAGTTGCTCTAGCAACTGCAGGCACTTTCACTCTTTCTGTTTCCCCACAATTGTCTCCTTCATTATCCTGTTTCTTTTCCAGTTCTAATTCTTCTCACATCCTGACTTCCTGTCCTACATTTCCTACTGACTTTGTACATTTTACATATCAAGTCCTTTCTTTACAGTGGCTTTCAGACTCTCACCTATCTAAACTCTGTCCTAGATCTCATTTCAGTCAGAAATACAGTCAGACTAGACACTTCTCCAAGACTTCATCAAAACCATCTCTCAAAAAAGAATCTCTCTTGGGCTTCAACTTTAAAATTTGGTGTTACAGCAACTCCTCTTGGAAGAGTACTTTAAAGTAAAAATATCTCTAAATTAAGGCCACTGTAGTTTGGAATAGAGCATGAGGAAGATGGAACATGTGAAATCAATGTTTCCTAAGAGCACAGCCAGCACAAACCACATTTTCAGAGTTTTCTCCCAGACTGAAGCAAATCTCAAGCATGGGTGTACTTTGGGCAGATCTCCATGGCAGAGTCAAGGTTCATCAAGAACTCTGCCCATGTCATGTTTCAGTGAAATACACAGAAGAACTTAACAAGAGGAGGCTTATGGACAAAGATGATGTGTAACCTTAACTGCAGATACTATCACTATCTTCAACTGTGATGCAAATGTATGAAAGTGGTTTTGTCTTAAACACTTAGTATTTACTCAGCATGGCTACCTAAGATACTATCTCTCGTGTTTGCAAAGAAGGTATCTAGAATATACAGCATAAACCCTCAAGAAACATGACAATAAACATATTCAATCAGTACTATTAGAACTCTTAGAGCCACAGGACACTGACATGTTCTTTAAAAAGAGAACTCCGTAATCTGCACTATAGTTTTTGCATCATTAGAGATTTTCATTGTAGAGAAGGATCTATTATCGAAATGGATAAATGTTAGTGTACTGGAAAGAAGCCCGTGCAGAACTTTATCAAGCACAAGCACACCTAAATATTTTCATTTGTAAAAGTCATCCCGTTATCCTCACTTCCTCTCTTATACCTGTAACTGAGGTGTTTAAAACAGGGTCTTTTGGAATAGAATAAAATCTTTCTAACAAAAAGCTGAATAATACTTTCATGATATGTAGAATAATAAAACATGGCTTCTGATGTTGCCTTTAAGTTTTATATGAATTTGAACTTAGTACCTCTTTTTTAGCCAAATCTCCACTAACTTTGAAAACAATCGGCCAATTCAAAATTTGGTATTTAGAGTTATCATAAAAACCTTGCTTTTCTTTGGAAATCAGAAAGAAAACCAGGATAACTGTATTTTTGCAACACTCTAAAGCAATCCAACTGTGGGGAAAAAAAATGCTTAATCAGTGAGGAAATGTGGGAAAACAGGATTTAATCAAGCCCATGACATATGATAGGAAGCCAATCACAGACGTGCACATTCCAAAATATTTGTTTCATATTATTTATGGCAATGTTCTAACTCCTTCAGTTGTACTAGGAGCATGTAATTCCAGTTTTCCAATTAATCTCAATGGAGTATCTCAGAGGATGGAATAATCTGCCCATTCATCTACAGAACTGGAAATAAAGGTAACAGTTCTTTATTACATCAGCTCTCTTGCACAAGCATCTCTCTAGTTTTCGCTCACTGCAGGCAACCGTTGTTAACTACGGCTCATTTTTTCCTCACTCATTACTTGCTTTCATCATTATATGCATCATATGACATTGAACATTACATACCTTCCACCACCTTCTTTGCAGTTGGGACATGTGCAAGCTACTCGTCGCAGTCTTTTTCCCTCTTGATGTGGTTGGTCCCCTTCCTCATCCACCACCTGTACTCTCAAATGTGTTAGATCATTGGTATTCAGTGTAGAATCACCACTGAGCTGCCAGTCTTCTGGATCAGGCTCTTCTTCTTTAATCCTAATATCTGAGGAAAAGAACAAACACAGACCCATAAGTAGCCTATTAAATACAGAGAAGGAAACCATAATGATCAAATCTTTTTACTGCTGAGAACACTGTGTCAGTCAAAAGTCAACATCCTTTAGTGCATACTGACGCTGTTTCTGTGCCCTTGTAACCTATATCGTATTTAAAAAGTTTACCTTACTATACATTTCAAAGTTGAAGACAAGCTATAATGAAGTATTAAAGTTTAAGTTTGAACTGTTCTTGGAATGATCTCATCAGGAGGTTTGCCCAAAACTCAGGAAAAATGCGCAACGAGAGGTTGGACAGAGGTTGACAAAAAATATAAACACATGTTCCAAATGATCCCGAGTATCCATTTATACTTCCACAGGATTTCTCAATTATGGTGACAGGAAGTAAAAACAGACTTTCTTGATGATCTTCAGGAGTTTTCAGTATTCATGGTGATGTATAAAGTATTATGAGAAATCAATTAAATAAAAGGTTTTGACCTAAGAAAGACAAAGATCTATTTTCCCCTTCTCACCTCAAATTTCTGCCTTTTCCACTATACATAGAGAAGAAAACATTTAGGGAAGAATGTTATTCAGCATTAGAGAGATAAGCCACATACAAACCATTTCAACATTTTGAAAAACTAGTAGTCAAAAAATAGGTCTCTGCAGTCTCATGGATGCACAAAAGCATAGGATGGACATTTGCAAGTATGCGTACGCTCTCCCTGCAGAACATTCATTCAATCTAATCCAAGAACTAATTACAGTATTATAGTACACTGTGAAACAGCAACTATTTTCATTTACATTTTAATAGGACCATTTTTCCTCTCAGACACTATTCTGGATTCCCAATGAACTGAAAGTCTGTATTTCAAAAAAAGACAGTTTCTATAAAATCACTTTAGAAAGCTGAACCCCAGCCCCTTCTTTGGTTCAGCAGAATAGTTTACTTTATAGGGTTTTGTTCAGTGAAAATAATAAGCCACTAGCACAAACTAATAAGCAAACCACCATTTAAAAATTTGGTTTTCTTTTGTTAAAATATACAACTAAAAGCTAGATGTATTTAAGAGACTGCTTTCTCTACAGAACAAACTCAGTTATCATGTAGGTTATCCTGAAATCAAACCCCACTCAAACCCTGAAACCTTAACTGAGCACTGTGGCCACTCTGAATTCTTTCTGGGAGTCGGTGCATCAGCCATCATCTGTATAATGAAGAAAAAGCTGCACACATTGCAAGATAAAACATAACAAAAACTGTCCTGGGTCAAAGCACAAATAGCATCCTATCCCAGCAGAGATCAGGAAGGAAACTATTGATAAAACATGTTGAGTAAGAGTTACCCAGTCTACCTTCTGGAGCATCTCCAGCATTCATCTGTTTAGAGACAAAGGGTGTAGCTACACCCAACAATTTTCTTGGTGCTAATAGTTCCAATCTTTCCCAACACCACAGTTCTCTTGCTCAGGAATAACCATTTGCAGTACTGTGCTGTAAACTACATCACTGATGTAACTCAAGTTAAGATAATTCTCTAAGAAACCACTGCATTAGGAAGAGAATTCCAGGTCAGAAACAGGCAAGTCTAGAATATTTATCTGGTTTTGCTGCAAAAGTCAATGCTAAAAATTAAGTTTGAGTGAATATGACAGGTGCTGAGGTGTGTGAATCCAGGAGCCAACACACTCACTTTTGCTGACTCTTCACCCATGTGGTAACATCCAGCAGACCTGCTGTGGTAAGCCTGTCCAAAGTCACCTGCACACCGAGCTTCATTGTTACCATAAGAAGATCACAACTTCAGACAGACACATAAGTATCTTTCACATCAAGACCTAGAAAACCTCTGTGGTGACTTCTAGTCTTCTGCATTAGCCACCAAACTATCCTTCCTACCAAATTAGGTAATTTTCTGAGACTTACTTATAAAATAATTTTATTATCTGTAATAATTTTGATACACATGATATAAATAAAAATCATTTTACATAAGCAAATACTGAAACACTACACAACCAACCAAGTGCTCATAGAATTAATCTTTCAAATTGGATACTATTAAATATAGTAATACATTCACTTACAGCAACTTTAGAAAAAGGCACAAGCCTGATTTACTCTTATGCAATAGGGGACATAGCAGGAATTCAGGTAACAGTGAAGTGGTAAGGCTGCCAGCACAGGCCAGTTCAAGCCTCCAAGCAGTTCTTTAGCACTGGACACGTTATGCACCATACTCGAAATTATTTTACCAATCAAACATTCCACAAAACATTCAGAGTATAAATTCTGGTTACAGATAATGAATTAAAATAATGTTAATAAAATAAAACACCATATTAAGAAGATAATTTCACTATGATCTTGCTAACATTAGACAGTGGCAGATAGTGAGTTTGTAAAGTCAGTAGCTGAATCCAGTTAGCACCGCATAGTCATACTTAAGAAGAGGTATCAACATGTCCTAGCAAAGATGAAGGGATCAAGATAGGCTATGGATCTGTGCACCCAAGACCCAGCTCCACTGCTGACGTCAAACATTCCATTAACATATGATTTCTCCTGTTATATTGACACCCCAAAGTCACACTATAATAAGAGATACATCTAGCTACAGATCAGGTCCAGAATGTCTACTACTGCACACCAGTATGCAGGACTTTGTACCTTTAACTCATGCAATGTTTTTTCCACTCAACAAACTTGCACTGTGAATTCATTCCACCTTCTTCACAAGTATCTCTCTATTCCCAGTCCCTCCCGATGACCACCATTATTGCAGCAGCTCATAAGTAGTGTTGTAATGATAGAGGTATAAATGAGAAAATTATTTCAACAAAAAAGGAGGGACAGAAAAAAAACACTCCTAAAAGATGAAGATACTGGAGAAAATAACTCCCATCTTCTACTCCAGGCATACAAAAAAAAGTACAATGTAAACTGGACATTTACAGACAGGACTTTTTAATTCTGTAGATTACACTTCAAAATTAAAAGAAATATCAAAAGATGAAGTGTTATAGCCTCTCCAGGATGTATTATAGCAGGGAGTGGACTGTATCAAACCCCATAGCGGATCTGACTGCCTTAACAAGGACCTTAGAACGAGTAAGTCTGATGCCCTCCAAGTAGGTTTTACACTACTGGGAGAGATGAGGGAAAATTCCACCACTATTTTTGGGGGGAGGAGGGGGTGCTACTGTAATTTAGACAACAGTAAGAAATCGAAGGAGTAGGAGGGGCAACCAACAAAGCAGAGTAAAAGATGAGTCTTCTTCGATGCAGTAGAACTGGAGATTCATATGCAAATTCATACAGATAACAAGGACTCTGCATTTCTCCCTAGGTGTTCCTCTGGATGTTCTCCATTCTAATTCAGTCTCAGCTGACAGACTACTAGGTTTTACACTGGTTTTCTCTGCAAAACACTTGGCCTAAAAAAAAATTACATACCCCCAAAAGTCACGACAAGCTGATGAAAACACCAGTAAATTTGTGTCAACTTTTGTTTTCTACCAGTTAAACAGAGGCTAAATGAAAGTTACATTTTCTTTACTACTATTTTATTTCCATGTTTTTAATCTATATGCCCTTCCTTCTTCATTAAATTCAAGACCTAGTACTAGGCAAGCACGAAGGGAAAATGCAGACAAAGTGTTTCAAACTGCCTACAGATTCTAAAAATGATATATTCTGTTCAAGATCATCTTGGTATTTAGTAAGCTAGATTTGGTTTAGGTTTTGCTTTCCTGTAAAGGATGGAAATTGGGATCTTGGTGTACAATTTTGTTCCTGAGGTAGTATGCACTGGAACAGGCTGCCCAGAGAGGCTGTGGAGTCTCCTTCTCTAAAGACTTTCAAAACCTTCCTGGATATGTTCCTGCCCTAGGTGAGCCTGCTCTGGCAGGGGAGTTGGACTCGATGAGCTCCAGAGGCCCCTTCCAACCTCTACCATTCTATGGTATCAAGGAAATATGAAGTAATAAATCATTTCATGTTATATTCTCATATGCATCAACTGAGGTAAGTCAGATTGCACGTCCTCTTTGTGTGGTTAGAAAAAAAAAGAACTTGCTGGTTCAGGCCAAAAAGTTGAAATTTATATCATAAACACTTGTGAGACTTGCATTTCAGTTACAAAGTAATCAAAGTTATACACTTGGCTGAATTTTCTTCTCAGCTAAAAGTTGACACAAGCTTTTATACAGGCTAGTCCTTGGATAACATAGACATAATAATTCTTCTCAAAAATTGTTATGTTAACAATATCAAACATGAATCATCTCACTGCTGAGATTCATACAAATTTAATTAAACATGGATGTAATAGTTCATATTGTACCTATATATGCTACCTACTTAGAATAGTGGTTGAACACTCTTACCAGCTAAAGAGAACTGTTTATGTGCTAATGTAAATAGACTTGTTGGAGTGGGTCCAGAGGAGGGCCACAAGGATGATCAGAGGGCTGGAATACCCCTCCCAGAAGGACAGACTGAGAGAGTTGGGGCTGTTCAGCCTGGAGAGGGGCTTTTTACGAGTGCTTGTAGTGATAGGACATGGGGTAATGGCTTCAAACCAGACAAGGGTAGATTTAGATTAGACATTAGGATAATGTTCTTCACAATGAAGGTGGTGAGACAATGGAAGAGTTTTCCCAGGGAAGTTGTGGGTGCTCCATCACTAGATGTGTTCAGGACCAGGTTGGATAGGGCCTGGCACAACCTGGTATAGCGGGAGGAGTCCCTCCCCATGGCAGGGAAGTTGGAACTAGATAATCCTTAAGGTCCTTTCCAACAAAAGATATTCTATGATTCTGTGATTTCATAGTCACAAAAAGCCCTGAGCTGGCTACAACACGAAGCAGGTAAAATTTAGCTGCTTTTCATACATGCTGAAATCCTGCCTTTTACTCAACTAAAGCTTTTTACTTTACAAGTTCCTGAACAGAAAAGCAGAAATACAGCATTTCAGCTGAAAACACTGCAAATACCTTCACACCAATTTCTCACAGCATCGCAAATTGACTGCCTGCCGTTTCAACATCTTGGAATCAGTCATGCTAATTCATTTTTCCAAAGAGATGCTTCCTTTCCCACTCCTCCCAAGAAAACAGATGTGAATTCCCATCGCTTTTCCATCTTCTTGTCAATTTTGTTTTCAGTTTTCTCTACAGTGCAATGAACATTGCCTCAGTATCTTGACTAATCTTGCCTTAATCTCCAGAAGCAAGGAAGTTTTAATAAAGGTGTTCAAATTTCTTGGACACTGTCCTTGTTCGTTCCCATCTAAAGGTATCTCTGACCGTGGCAGGGGGATTGGAACTAGATGATCTTTAAGGTCTCTTCCAACTCAAACCATGCTATGATTCCATGATAAACTGAACTTCCTAAACTAAACTATTTAAGTATTCTCAATCATCTTAAAGGCCGTTTCCAACTTAAACAGTTCTATCATTCTATGAATCTAAATTAAACTCTCACTACTAGTTGGGCAGCTGTGCAGGAAACTCAACAAGGTTAATGACCGCTACTCTGATTTGCCCCCAGAAAAGTGTGAATCCAGGCACTTTTATGATGTAATAGATTACATGGCAACAGAAGATACACTGCAGAATGTCATCTTGAAATACCTGTGAACCTCAACTCCAAAGAAAGCCTGTCATCTAGTTTCAGTAGCTCTAAATCAGATTTTAAGTTTCTGAGGAAAATAGCTATTGTGTACATGTCCAAGAGCAGGACCTCACAGTACTGAATATTTAAACAGTACCAGGAAAATAATTAAAAATAGAGCGTTAGATTTTTTTTTTTCTTTTTAAGAAATGCCACATTCTCTATTTTCAAGCCAATTATTCAAAAATTTGAATCGTGAAAGTATTCAAGACAGTGCTACCACAACACATATTATGCATCAAAGAACAGTTACTTACCCTACAGTAACTGCAGTTCTTTGAGATGTGTTGTCTACAGTTCCTCAAGATTTTGGATTCTTATGGACAGTAATGCCTGCTGCAGCATGCCCTTATTTTTTCCTTTTTTCCCATAGTTGAAAATATAAGAGGGGATAACTAGAAAGGGGGAAGAAGAGTTAATCATGCTCGATACAGAAGCAGCCAAGAACTGCAGAAATAGGTAAGGAAAGCAGGAGGACACAGAGAATTGTGACCGGAGAGGTTAAGTATTCCTACATGAAAGAGCATTAGACTACTAGACACTGATAGTGTCAAACAACAGAATTGTCAGCAGTAATTCAGGAAGGCAGACCTGTTCAATAAGTATTTCTTTTCTGAATTTTGGTAAAAGCCAAATAATGGTCCTATCACTAGATAAGAATGAAAGGCTTCCCACTGACAGTAAGTCACAAAGACATAAAAATAGCTATGGAAATAAACACTTAATAAATCAATAGATTAGGATAATTTTCATTCAATAATTTTAAGAGAAGGCTGAAGAGCTCTCTGCAGTTTTAATGCTGCAAGCCTTTGACCATTGCTCCTGCAGGTTAGAAAAAAGCTGGCACTGTGATAATAATGAAAAAGGGCAAAAAAAGACTCAAAAGGGGCAGGGAATGAATTAATTCCCCTCAAAATGGAATTATGGGAACAATTAGATTAACAAGTAATTTTATTTTTTTTCATCAATGGTGACACCACTGTTGATATAATACACTTGAGAGTTAGGCACAGCAAGTGACTTAATAGGATACAGTACAACTTTCCGATTAAGAAAACATACGTGAATACATGGATTAAAAACTGGAATGAAGTTTAAATGCAGACTGAGAACTATCATTTCTGTATGATAAATAATGAGGACATGTCAATGACAATACGTATTTTTTCCCTGCTTTTCTCCTTAGAAATTACTAGCTTTTGAAAAAAATGTGTCATCCAGAAGCAGTGAAAGACAACCCATCTACAATCCAGCCTTATTTTCAAGAGAGCAATCACAGCTGGGATCCTGGTGAGCATTCCTGGCACTATGAAAAGACTGCCGTTATCCTTGGTAGAAACTTCAGCTACTTTTTATGAGCTGGAAGCACTGACAAGTTGACTTGCGAGATCAGAACCAAAGCATGTGATCCTGCCAGGAGGTTTAAAAGGCAAGAAAACCGCACAGAACCTGAAACAATGGACCTAACGGGCTGAGACTGTAAAAGACAGAAGATGAGCTTGCAGGCCTTCTTTTTAAGTTGAAGCAGTACTGGAAATAAAATGCTTTGCCACTTTCACTTCATATATACTTGCCATACATCCCCATAGGTATAAGAGTTTCCCTTTTGCTTTAGGAGTATCTTGTAAAAAGGGTATTTGAAAAACGAAAAAGGCATGAGTACTCAGCTTCTGGTAATAAATTCTTTTGTGAACATCCTGAGAATATCTGAGCCTAAGATAACTCAGGCTAACCTCCTTACGCTTGAGAATCTAAGTTACATCAGCAGACTCTCAGTATACATGACAGAATATTCACTTAAGAGTAGCATACATACAACAAAGTTTCATATCACCACCATGGGCTGTAAGAAGATGAATGAGACTGAGTTGTTTTGGAACATGGAGCAGAACACATGAAGTACAGACACAGAGAAAGGATGTGACAATTCCATTTTTGAAAGAATTTGAGAAAAAAAATGCAATTCTATTCCGCAGCAGTAGATACTACATTTTAAAGGAAAAAAAAAAAAAAAAAATCTAGCTAAAGTTATCCAAACTTCCTTACATTTGAAGTGGAACAATTTACTATATGCTGTTATAAGCGAAACTGTGAAACATGATCATCTAATTCTTCCACAATTTATTAATTTCCTTTGAAAATGATGAAAAAATAAGGAAAGTAATTTAAGCATGCTGAAAGCAAACTATTTACACAAGACTGGTAAACAAATAGCTCTAATTTTTGCAATAATTTAAATTTGTCAAAGTTTCCAACTTAGTTTTTAACATCAAACAGTGGGGGAATTGTTTGTAACTATTTCAATTTTATAACATGCAAACTAAATGCCTCAAACGTAAATGGGATAGCCCAAAACAGATGCTGTCAGAGGAAAATATTAACATAATTTCTTCAGTTTACTTCATGCATTTCATAATTTAAAAAAAATAATTATATTCAATTTCATAACAATACCATGCCCTTCTCTCAAAAGCCTGGTATAAAGAATGCCTTAGAAAAACTGCATAACAAAAAGTCAAATGAATAAGTTTAAAAACTGGAACTTAGAAAGAGAAACTAAGTTATGTAACACTGAAAACCAGTCAAAACTTTTTACAATTACCTAGATGCCAGAAGAAAGCTGTGCTTCAAGTAGCACTCTGCACTACTTCACCAGAAACATGAAAACACTGAAACAACCAGTCCTGCAAGTAAAACTGTAAATACTGCATTTTTAATCTTGTTTGTTTGGGGGTTAAGACTATTTTACCTAACAGATGTTAGGCCAAAGCCCCACAGTATACCAGCAGATGAAAGATAAACTGTCACTCGGGCAACTATTTACCTTGAAAACTGTCAGACAATATTTTGGCCAAATTTAGCTAAATTACAGCATGATAAAGACTTCACGTTCTGGCAGGAATAGAACTAAGGCCTCACCACAAATAGCCAACCACTACCACATGCTCAACAGGCATGACTGTAAACTTCAGTGGCATCAGGCAGATGAGTGAAGTACCTGTAGCTGTGTATACTCCTGGAGAGGAGGAGCTGGGAAGAAAGATGTAGAAATAAAGACCTTAGCTTCACAGTAGCATTTCGACTCAGCTCTTGAAAGGAAACCCTTTGACTTTATTCCATTCTGGAAAACTGTTTGTAGGGGTTTTTTTTATTTTTAAATAATCTTCCATCTGAGTGCATCTGGGCTGATAAGAAGAAAGTTCCTTCTCAAACCAATGCTACTTTCTTTCAGGTTACATCCTAGTTTCTTCAGATGCTACTGGAATAGTCAAAGTACCAAACGCCTTTTCCCTATTTCTTCCTTTTCCTATTCATGAAATAACCAATTCAAAATGTGATTTAGTACATCAATAAATTAGCTGAGACACTATTAGATTTTGATTAACACTGTTACTTCTCCTTTGCCAGGACATGGGCTTTACGGAAAAAAATAATCCAGTAATTAAAAAATTCTTTCAAACTGACAACATTTACAGGACCAGAAACATGAAAACTGAGTTGGTACATTTCAGTACCCTGTATTTTTCTAAAAAGGAATGCTACTTTATATTAAATGTTTGAAGAAGAAATCTATAAACATGCTTATAAAAATAATTACCTTTCTTGAACAGGTGATTTGCTAAAGAGTAATGTGAACTGTGCGCGTAATCGCTCTTTTTGTTGTACACAATACAGTATTTTATTACAAACTGCCAACAAAAGGAGCAGACTATTAGAGAGCTTTCTCAAGTTTAACATCCTCTCAAGACCAGATGACTGAGCCAGAATACAGGTGATAACGATCTCTGCCAGTGTTTAACACATAGATACTGTTTGATACAGCTTTATGTTTTGAAAAGCAATGCTGAAGAAAGTTTCAGCTATGACTGACCAATACTCTCCCCTTCTCCACCACAAGAGAACACAAAGCACAATAAGGAGGAATACAAGCTCTAATAAAGAGTCTAAGATAACACAAGCTCAGCCAAGACTTTTCAGAACAAATTCAGCGCAATGGAAGTCTCTGTGTATGTGTGGCTCATAAAGTGGACATTTAAGGAGCATAATCACTGGACATTTTTCTAAAAAACCTGTACCTTTACTGGACAAAGCTATTAAACTTCTTATCACGGTCATGACAACTTTCTATTACATAAACCAAATGGAGGACCTAGGTAAAGACATTTTTTCCTCTCACATACTGATGAGAGCAGTAAAGATGTCCTCTGCTGCTTTCCTGGGAAGAACTCTCACACAATGGGATGTAGCTACCAGAATCTATAACCTAACCCACAGTTTTCACACCTACACCACTAACAGAACAATCTGTGTTATTTGGACTTCAGATAGTTACCAACCATCTCTGACCCAAGGTTAGGAATGCGTTCTTTTTATTTTTGCCTCTGGTAGAAGCATTTTTCTACATGAAAACAGAAAGTACAGCCCAACTGTATGTTATGGAAGGAAGTGGATTATCCGGACTGGGCAGAGAAAACACAAGGAAACCCATCTTACCTCGCTTCAAAGCTTGTTAGTAGTTTGCAGAAAAGAAGAATCAAGTACCCTCTTGCCCTTTAGCTTTGACTCCTCTCATTCTGCTGTTCCTTCCACATACCTTCCTCTTTCAGTTTAAAAGTAAACTGGTTTTCCTCATTTGCAGATGAGAAGTAATTTTTGACTACATTCTTTTATAATTACCTGTTTTTAACTGAATATTTATTCTTTGGCCTGAAGAAAATGTCATACCATATTGTAAGGGGTTATAATTAAGAAGGGGAGTAATATCACTGAAAAATACTAACTTGGACAGCTTACGATATAGACAAAATACCAGATGCACATAGAAAAGACGCTGAAGGTCAGTCAAGATAATTCAATCTGATTCTGTTAGTTAGAAGCAGTTTCACAATAATTGTTACTTCCAAAAACGTGAGTTTCTTGTAACATAGAGAAGGGACCGATTAAATTCTCTCCAAATTCAGGGGATGGCAGTTTTAATACTTCCAGTTCATTTACTATGCCTAGACAAGTAGGAAAAATGTCAATATAAATCTCCACCCTATCTTTAATATAACCAGGTGTTTATAGCTATTCACTTCAGGCAATAGTTTCTGCTATGAATTTGCTGCTTCTGACTATTTAATCACATTTCACATATCTGATTTACTCTTCTCATGTGAAATGTGTCACAGGAAAATATACTTAAGGAATGCTTCATGAAACCCCCTTGCATTTTATTATGAACCACCATTAGAACACTCTCAAGGACCACCAAAAGAAAAACCTAACACCAACAGCAGGCTCAACTTCTTTTTCATGTGCTTTTTTTCTTTTGGTTCCCCCCTCCTTTTCCTTTCCATCTTTCTTCTCAAATTTCTGCTATGTTACACCATAAGCAATAACATTTGCTACATGATCCTCTAACAAATATAAATCTCAGAAATAAAGAAGTTATCATCCTCCTGTACTTTCCTATTAGTTGCAGGGCCCTTTTTCCAAGGGTTAAATTCTGACATCTGAGATTAGCTGTATCATCATGGATAAAACACATTTTTTATTACTGATGTCTATATCCCATGTCCTCATAGGTAAGAGGGTGTGATGGAGACAAACCAAGACTTTCTGTGCCCACTAAAAATAGAATATTTATGAATCAAGATTTCCTAGCAGAGCAAATGGTGCTGTTGCCTACAAGCCAATGAAGAGCAGGCTTATCTAGGCCTGGGCAACTCTGCCTTGGTAAGTCCACAATACAGAAGCCACTTCCAAAATAAAATGAAAAAAAAAAACAAAACCAAAACCAAAACAATCCATGCATACAATACAAAATGTGATTGTGTTAGTTAAACATTTATGCTTCAGTATCTTAATGAACCAGAGCCTTGGGTCACATGATTATAGTAAAACAGCAATTTCCAAGCTACCCTGTGCAACATTTCCCTCCTAAACTGCCTCTCTACTGCTCACTCTGCCCCTCATAACTAGACTGGGAACAACCCCGCAATGATGAGATTAATTGACTTCTGGTACAGCAAAATGCCTCAAGCCTCAATCGTTTCTTATTCCTTCTTTTAGGTAGCTACACCCTGAAATTTAGAATAGACTCTATCAGGTTTACCAAAAGTAAGCAAGCATGTTTTATTTTTTCTCACATTAAGAAATACCCATTTTAAGAAAACAGACCTTATTCTCTGCTTACAGAGATAAAACACACTGTTAAGTTTCTCATTAACAATGGTACATTCTGAAAAAATATAGCAAATAAGTAGTACTGGAAATTCACGTATGTCTTTAAAGCACACCCTCCATTCTGGCATTTACATGCTTGTTTCACTTCTCCTTACATGATTTTTCTACATCACAGTTACACTGATATTAAATCAGTAGGAAATGAATTTAAGAAAACAGCAGATGAGTAACAGCACCTCAGGGGGTCTGAAAATTTTCAGAGAAAAAAAAGAGTATCAACAGATATATTTGGATTTTCCATGAAAATTCCATCTGTTCAGGACTGGAAAGAATGGGATATTCTAATGATACTGCAGCTCTTAAATGGTAGTTGATAGTCAGATTCCCCACTTCTCAATTCAGTATGCAGACCTTCTGTGTGGCAAGACATACAAGCAAGCACTTACGTACACTGTATCAGAAGTGCTGTTACCTAGTATAACCGGCTGGGAGCTACGGGAGTTTTTGCTAAAACAAGTGAGGTGGGAATATATTCCACCATTACAGCAGTTTCCAATAGAACAGTAGTTTCAAATAAATCTATCATCACTATGTTTAACCCACTCTGTTTTTTGTAGGCTTCCAAAGTAAGACAATAGTGTCACAATTATCATCATTTAAACCAACCACATGCAATAATAAAAACATATTTTTCTGCAAAAAGAGTAAAATAAATACCTGCAGGACTGCCAGCATTTTCTCCTTGATGCAGTTGAATGCCAGCAGAATCTATAGAGTTTACTGTAACTGTCTGTAGATTTGGCAATTGAGCAGTGCTTAGACTAACTGGAGTTGACGTCAACGCCCCACCTGCTGCAACTTGACCGAGAGTGAGAGTCTGCACAGGCGTTAGAGTTATTTGTTGACCAGGTGCATTCTGAATTTGCAAGTTCTGCAAGTTCTGAACTCCTTGCACTTGAAATGTTTGCCAAGTTATCTGCCCAGAAGGGGTCACTGTTTGTGCCTGAATTAAAAAAGTTCCAGGATTCAGCTGCAGTTGAAGATTCTGAAGAGCCTGTTGAGATATACTTTGACTTGCTTGCACACCGTGGATTGTCTGTTGCGCAATACCTTGTACAATCTGGGCTTGACTGGTTGGCTGCTGAGACTCTTGAAGCTGTATGTGTTGTACAATTGGCTGTGCTGTGGAGACCTGAATATTCTGAGCCTGTGTGTCATCAGAGACTGATGTCTGGATGTAATTTCCCTGAAGATCAGAACTATGAACTTGACCACTAGCTGTGGTCAAGTTATTTGCATTTTGTTCCAATATACTTGAACTGTCTATGGTAACGGGCAACTGTGATGAAGATGATGTTGGCACAAATAAGTCATTATCAGTGGCGGTTTCTGTAATTTCAGGAGAAACTTGCTCACCAGTCCTTTCAGAAGTATCTGAACTATCCATGGCCTGCCCAGTATTTATCAAGTGCCCATCTGCATTAATGCCTGCTGTCATGGTTTGAGAACCACTGCCAAGTCCCAGAGAATCTAGATCAACACTATTGATGGGTACAAAAGTAATATTTCCTGGCAGTCCAAGAGGGACATTAGCAACCACTTGTGCTTGGCCAGGGAAAGACGAACCACCAATTGCAACTCCCTGAACCTGGACTTGACCAGACTGTGATAAGATATTCTGAATATTAGCTGAAGGTGTTCCAGAGGCAATGATGGTTTGATTAGAGCCAGGAATGATCTGAATTTGACCAGTTTCTTGATTTATACTGCTATTATCAGAAGAGGCTGCAAAGCCAAGCTGAACCTGCTGACCATCCGCTGTCTGGATCTGCGGTATTACTTGGTATTGTACATTAGACACTGTACCATTCGACGAATCTGATCCTGGTGCAACAGAAAAAATTTGTTGATTTTGCAAACTCTGAATAGGAAGGACATACTGCCCACTTGAAGTTACTGTGGCAGCACCTGGAATCTGTACTATATTACCAGCTTCATCCTTTATAGTGGCAGGAGCAGCAGACAAGACCTCCCATCTATTTGGAGTTCCTGCTAATTGCACAGAAGCCAAATCCCCTGTCTGAATAAAAAGAAAAAAGAAAAGACAAAATTAAAACAAGAGCTATACAGGCTTTATGCTAGAACAGTCATGCAATCAACACTATAGAGATTGATACACTACTGGAAAACATGCAGTGCAGCCCATATGAACAACAGCAACTGGATTAGAACTATGAAATACAGATTTTGTAAGTGAACTAATGCCTAAGTCAGGGTAACCAACCTGTGTATCATGACCTGCATGTTGCTCGCGAGCAGGTCAAATGCAGCTCCTGTGCCATGGCTACGTCAGGTGACCAGCAGCAGGGTTATTCTGGTGTGGGGGCTGCTGGGTAATCCAAATCCCTGGCTGTGGGAAGAAGGGAGCTGGCAGGGGCTGCTGGAGCTGTCATCACCAGGTTACCCTGCAACTCAGCTATACTCTTTACCTAGCCCCACACCTATCACACAGAATTGGAGGAATCGACGTGAAGCCAGCATCGCCTGTATCTCCTGGACTCCCCTGCCTCTTGACTCTGTGTTGTATATGGTACAGATGCACATGTTGTGACTCTCAGCAGTATGGAGAGTGTTGAGAGGTCACTTAGTCACAGGGTTGGAAAGACTGGACAGCCTCAGTTTAAGTTACACATAATACAAAGTCCTAGTATTTATAAGCTTGTCTGGGTTACTGTTTCACTAGGGAAGAAGGCCTCTAAACTAAGGACTTTTACACTGAAATGGGAGTTGGTTTAACATACGTATTTGTTAAGGTGAAAAAAAAATTCTTCATTAAGTTGGAAAAATAGAAAAGGTCAGTATTTCAGAACAGACCCCCAGATGGTTACAGATCAAAGAACCTAAGAATGGATGCAGTATGCTTTTGTTTCTTACTCAGTAAAGAAAAGGTAAATTGCACTTACCTTTCTTTACAAAAGCAAGCTTTTTCAGACTAGAGTATTAAGAATTAGATTCAACATCCCACAACGCTTAGCACAGATTTGGGTAGTCAACTAACTTGGTACTGTAAATGACTATCTATAAAAGATGTACTTAAGTTTCTCCTTGTCTGTTTTATGGCACTACAGTAAACCAATGGAATAACTTAATGTTAGCAGCAAGTAAGTAACTTGTCTTACTACTCATTCAGCTCTGTGAAACAAATGTTGTCTTTTTGGCAGAATCCTCAGGACAAAGAAAAGCTTTACTTTGTCCTTCTGCACTGATCCTGTGATCGCTCTTGGTAGGGAAGTTACCAGAGCATACTGCAGCTTCCTTCTGACGCTGCACTCTTGACTTCCTTCAGAATAAAACCTGGATATGCAAAATATAGCACACAGATTATTCTTCTCTAATATGGCACTGAGACTTAGCCAACCTGAATGAATCCTGTGGCATGCATCCAAGTGAATTTAGTCTACAGTGTAGGCTGGGACTTTGCTAGTTTCACTTTCTTATCCTATTGCAAGCTGTGAGGCTAAATTGATTACAGTACAAGAAAAATACTCTGAGTACATACTAAAAAAATAGCTTTACTGTGCATGGCAAGTTTCATTTCCATTAAGGAAAGAAAAACATTGGATCTAAATTCCTCTCAAGAGCTGTACAAATAATAATTGTGAATAAAAAAAGAATGCTAGCCTTCTGTTGCCTCAAAGATATTTATATATACAACCTTTCTTGTAGTTTATTACTAAGTAAACAGATAGAGCATCACCAGAACAAAACTAATTTCATGGCATTAATGCTTCATGGATCAGAAAGAGAAAAAGGTAATTCCATTTTATTATTTTCTTTTCCTCTTATACTGATCAGCCTTTCATTTAAAGAATATATTTAAATATTTTAGTCTTTTGAGCTTATTATTTATGATTTTTTTTTAAAAAATGCAATATTCCAAATCACACAATCTTCTCTAGAAAAAGGCAAAAAATTCCATTTTCCTCTGCTACCACATCAGCATTATGCTCATCTTTAATATTGTTTACATATAGATATCATTTGCTGAAATGCTGCTAAGAAAGTTCATAACTACTCAATTCACTAGTATATAAATATTTATTAACTGATTTATCAAAGACCCATTAAAGTCATAGGCAAACATCAGTCAGAAAATAGCAAAAAGCAAAAGTGTAACCATTACATGTTTAATGTGTGCAATGTATAATATAACTTGCTGATAGTATGCTAGAACAAGAGAAAGAGTAATGGGAGCCATTACAAGTCTGACATAATTTCTCACTGATATGAGACTATGTACAAGCAAATGTTTAAGCTGTAACTGGACTGACCTAATACACAATAGTATGTCTACTCATGTAATACATATTTATATCCTCCACAGAAATATCTCAAATGGAACGTGTTTCCTTTATGATAGGGCAATGACTTATGTTATTCTTCTCCCCAAACATACGCCGATTTACACATCACCTTTCAATGGCTCTGCCCTTTTCACACTGGGCACACTACTCCTCGCCTTTTCACAATCTAGTGAAATCTTCCCTCAAATCCTGTTCTGAAAGGGTTTTAGCTCAATAAAGCCACGCTTTTAGTAGATTCACTTGTCAGTCCATGGAGCAGTTCAGGGTAGCCATGCATATGGCTATGAAGATATGGCTACATAGTACATGAAATGCCTGTTATTCACATGTTGCTCTTACAGCTGGCTGTATCAGACACTACCAGATGAATCATGAGGAGGGAGGGGCAGAAAAGCGGGTGAGGCTTTGCAGAAGCTATCTGTCAGCTATCAAAATTGCTAGTATTAAAGCATGAAAAACCCCTGTATGGTAGAGAGTACTAGAGGATACCTTAACCTCAGCTGGTCCAATGTGTCATAATAAGCTCGACTGTTACATCCATTCTCAAAGTCTGGTGAGCTAGTAGGACATTTCTTGGACTCCATATTAAAAAGAGCAGTAACCTTTCACTGCATCTTCAAGCAATTAAGCATTGTTGTAGTAACTCCAAAGATCTACACTGATGCACTAGCAGCAACACCAGTAACTGATTTGCTTACTGATCTTTACAGCAAAGTCCTAATAAACTAGAGTTTGCTATCTCACAACCATCTGTGAAAAATACTTAGAAGGTAGAGATAAAGCAACAGTTCTTTTCCTTATCAACTGATACTCACACAGCAGCTATTTGGAAGCTGCTCCTTTAAGAGAAGGCTGGACAGTTGCAATCCAAAGGCTCTGTGTCAAGAGGAAGGGACAAAGATCTGAGGAAAGTTTAACATTAGCACAACTCAGCCATAGACGAGAGAACAGGAAGCAATGGGGAGTTCTCTGGAAGCAGTATCAGGAAACAAGGGAAAGAGACAAGGACAGAGCAAAGAGAGTAGATGGCACAAGGCACAGGAAGGATTTAAATCAAATAAGTCCATCTGAAGAAAGGTCAAGTACCACCAAAGTGTGAAAGCAACTATCACTGTTCAGCCTGTCTTTTGATTCTTTAACAAGCCCTATATAATTTCCAGCAAGTAAAGTGATCTCTCTAAGCAGAAATTCTCATCCCTGAAGAATGAGTGGCCTTGATAAATAAAAATCTAATTTTCTCTAAACAAACTGAACAACATTAAGTCAAATGTGGAAGGAGGTAAGAGATGCACATACGGAAGTTAGAATATCTTTAAAAAGTCTTCTAAACCATGTTGAGGCATGGAACTTGGGTTGAAAGAAATAAAACACCCACCACGAAAGTAAAACTGGAAAGGGGAAAAAAACATCCCTCTAAGAACTGGCATATGTTGTAGGCACCTGCATTTCAACATGTCAAATGTGATCAGCTGGAAACATGCCATTAACCATCAGTATTTTGTTGCTAAAGAACCACCAAATGTCTGTCCGTGATGGTTTATTGTGGACTGCTTTTTGCTGCACTTTTCAGAAAGTCACTTTTGCCCCATTTAGTCCTGGAGCAAAAACATCAGCAAAACGAGCAGAGGTGGGCAGATAATGAGTCATGAGCTCCTAAACATTTAAAAATCACAGACCTAATGAAGAAGATTGGCCACTGCCTCATCCAAATTGTCATTTTATGAATGAGTTAGGGCTTTAATACGCGAGTTTAATACCCTGTATTTACCAAGCTACAGTAAACTATCTGTGCATTCTTTGGTCATTACAAATAAAAGATAAAATGCACTTGCTTCAACTCTTTCATTAAGGTATGAGCTAATACACTCTGTCTTATATTTCCCATAGGTTAAAAACACATTCAGTATCAGTCACTGTGGTTCAGTTGACACAAAGCTGCTTGTTAAGGCAAATTAATTCTGTTGCATGTTTCAACCCTCTGCCAATGAAGCCACTCAATTCAGAGAAATACATTTGACCAAATCAAAAGTTTAGAGAATCAGAAACTGTTTCGGGAAAAAAAAAAAAAAAAGTATTATCTGGGGCTGCTAAAAATGTTATTTTAAAATAACATCACAAGCTGGTAAAACATCTAAAATTTAATTGTGTTCCATTAAGAAATGTCTACATCTTTTTGCTTGAGATGGACAACTGGACCCAAAACTTGAATAGCCTGGTTTTAATCAGCACAAGTTCAGAACCTACCTAAATTAAGGTCTCTGACATAAGTAGAAACAAGAAAGTTGAAGCATTAAGAAGTGGCACCTGGCATGTGCATTACATGTACATCTCTATACAACTGCATGCCAAACTAGAATTTTGCCTAGATGTTTACGTGAAATGTTTCTTTTCCTCATGACTTCAACTCACATGCTGAAGGCTCTACCAAATCATCAAGAAGAACAAGAAAGCAAATCTGAGGCCAGTCAGCTTCAACTTGATCTTCAGGAAGGCAATGGAGCAAATAACCTTGAAGCATAGAATCATAATGGTTGGAAAAGACCTCTACAATCACCAAGTCCAACCTTCATCCTAACATCCATCTATCTATCTATCTATCTATCTATCTATCCATCCATCCATCCACTAGACCATAGCTTCAACTGTTATACCTACTCGTTTTTTAAACACCTCCAGGGATGGGACTCCACCACCTCCCTGGGCAGCCTGTTCCAGTGCCTAACCACTCTCTCAGTGAAGAGCTTCTTCCTCCTATCCAATCTAAACCTCCCGTGATGCAACGTGAGGCCATTTCCTCTCATTTTATCATTAGTAATGTGGGACAAGAGACCAACCCTATAACTTCCTTTTAGGTAGTTGTAGAGAGCAATAAGGACTCCTCTCAGTCTCCTCTTCTCTAAACAACTGCAGTCCCCTCAGCCTCTCATAAGGCATGCTTTCCAGACCCCTCACCAGCTTCATTGCCCTTCTCTGCACCCGCTCCAGCGCCTCAATGTCCTTCTTGTCCTGTGGTGTCCGAAACTGGGCACAGTACTCAAGGTGCATTCTCAAGAGTGCCAAGTACAGGGTCACAATCGCCTCCCTACTGCTGCTGGTCACACTGTTTCTGACACAGGCC